>APFE031527208.1:8479-24146 GCA_000404065.3 Pinus taeda | reverse complement strand
ACCGTCGGATTGTAAGTTACAAAATGTACAACGATAAAGAAACACACTTTACCTAACTCTATACCTAACTCTATACTAGACCAAGTTGAACTTAACTATTCCTATGTGTCGGAATATCCTAACAATTTTGTATGCATTTTTGAGTTTTTTGGGTCAGATGACCAAATGTGTCTTGGGCACAAATTTTGTAAAAACTTTTAAAACACCTATCTATTTTACTTTCAAATTTTTCTATGGTTATATGCAATCCTATTCAACTAATGATGTGAATTGAAAAATATTACTTTACATGTGTCACAAATGTCTATTTGACACATAATTCTCTAGAGAATCAGTTAATGTGTTAAGATTTCTGGAAATATGTTGATATTGAATGTGTTCAAAATGACTTTCCGAAATACAAACTCTAAGGAACATACGAATTGTTTTTGGATTTCGGACAATATAAATGTTTGTTAGTTGTAGTACAACGAGTTGCGAGTCCAGCCTAACGATGATTCGACAAATGGCAAGTGAAATGGCATGAGAGAGTAGTTCAATCAAGGCGCTATACTCAGCGATATTGTTTGTCAATCGACCGATACAAATCCCTTGGAAACTCACTAACTCGCCACTTGGAGCGAAAATAGCCCATGTTGCGGAAGAAAAACTATGCGTACTACAACTAGCACCATAAGTGTAACCAACAAAAGGTTCTGAATACTATGACATCTACAACAAATGAAAATTGGATTACTAACCAAATAAAATCTCTAAAAGACACACACACATGCAATGAAGGCATATATATAGCGAGTTTTACTACACTTAATCAAGCATAGTAACGTTTGAGGTACAACCTGTTTCGGGGTTGTGATAATGGAATCCCATCATAATCTACCAACTCGTAGGCTTCTTTTGCCAAAACACACTTGAAAACATAAGGACCCATCCACATTGGTTCGAATTTCCCTGCTCCAAGTTTATCAGCTTCCTAATCGTAAAGCAAGACCAGGTCTCCTTTGGAGAAGATACGAGGCTTGACATTTCTATCATATTGCACCTTAGTGCGTTTCTTATGTGCTTTGTTAGCCAATGAGGCATCACAACGGGTTTCATCCAGATGGATTAATTCCAAGAAATGTAGTTCTTCTTCAGAAGTGTTAGGTAACATGTTAATCATGAGTTTGAGCGATGAAATTTCGCATTGTATCGGTGAGATTGCTTCTAAACCATACACCAACTGAAAGGGTGTGAATCCAGTTGAATTTCTCAACGAGGTTTGATATGCCCACAAGGAAAACTACAGGATTAAGTGCCAGTTTCTCTTATGAACCCCTATCATTCTTTGCAACATCTGCTTCAAAACTTTTCTGATGGCCTCAACTTGTCCATTCGCTTGCGGATAATACGGGGTAGAACTATCATGTGATAGTCCTAACTTAGCAGTTAATTCAACCATCATGTGATTGCGAAAATGTGACCCATGATCTGTAACTATGGCTTGTCGTACACCAAACCGGGCAACCACATGGTTAAAAAAGAAAAGAGCAACAGTTTCACCACTATTGTTTAATGTTGGCATCGCCTCAACCCATTTGGTAAAATAGTCAACGACAACTATAATATACCAATGCCCCTCGGCCGAGGTGGGGTTACATGTCATAAAGTCAATGCCCCATTTGGCGAATGGGACAATAGGAACGGTTGGATGCATGGTGTAGGTGGTAATCTGGTTTTTCGGTCATATATCTGGCATGCATGACAGCTTCTGACAGCAATAATACAATCTTTAAATATAGTTGGCTAGAAGTAACCAACACGAGAATTCTCTGTGCAGTTGCATATCCTGATAAGTGTCCACCACAGGCATCAGAATGGAAATCATTCAATGCTTTCTCGGCTTCCTCATGCGTAAGGCACCTCCATACAATCATATCAATACCACAACGGTAAAGTGTGTCGCCAATGATCAGATAATCTTTGGCTTGGTAACGAATACATTGTTGTTGCGAGTGAGAGGTATCTTGCCGGAAAGCTTGGGTCTAGAGATAGATTAGTATATCTCCATACCATGCGTTAGATGAAAAAACTAGAAATAGAGACTCATCCAATATTGATGGTTCAGATGTTGAATCAATGGAGGTCGAGGGAAGGTCGCATAGTAACTCAGCGAAAACCAGTGATTTCTTTGATTTGGACTTGATGAATTCCAAATCAAACTCCTATAAAATAACTATCCATTTTGAGTATTTGCCCCCCAGTAATTGACGTGACAAAATGTATGTCTTAGGGTTGAAATATGAAATGACAGTTTTTTTCCATAACAGGATGTAATGGCGAAATCTTTGAACAGCTTGCACAGGTGCCAAAGCTAGTTTTTTAACATAAGAGTACTTACTTTCTATATCGTTGAGATTATGCCTCAAGTAATAAATTGGATGTTCAATCCCGTTTTCTTCCTCGACTAAAACCATGCCAATGTTTGTATCTATAGCGGTGAGATGCAGGTAATAGTCATTTTGATAATTTGGAGAGTACATTAATGAAGCTCTAATTAAGGTATCTCTAAGAGCATCAAAGGGAGCTTGAGCAACCTGATCCCAATGAAAGGGTATCTCCTTTTTCAAGGACATGTAAAACCTTTAGCCATCTCAACATAATTAGGAATGAATGTCCTAAGAAAGTTTGCTTTCCCAGTGGAGTCTCCAATTTGTTTTGGAGAATTTAGCATTTATGGATAAATATTAATTCCCTAGATAAGTAGTTGTATCTAGAAAAATAGTTTAAAGTGTTTTAGACTTTTCCTATAAGCAACAGATAAGATGAGAAGATAGAAGGCCTACCTATAGTTCCACTTTCCTCTCATCTCCCTTGTATCGATTCCATCGCTCCTTCCCGTACTTAATCCACTTGAGAAGTACCTTGTAAACACAACAAAAGACAAAAACTGATCAAAGCATATGATCTATTGAATATAAGTGAAAGGAATCAAATACAATTCACACACATAAGCATTATAAAACAATACAAACATGTGGGAAAAATGTTCAAGCACTTTATTAGATAAAAGAAGGAATTACAACCATTGGTGTCTGATTCAAATCCATTCCTCCAGCTTGGATCCCATCCACATCACATCAAAAGCATGACAAACTTGTAGCATCACAATACTTGCTTCAAAGCCAAATCTCATAGCAACATTATCTCCTTACAATTCAACATAATCCAGCCCTTGATCACTTAGATGAGTGGTCAATTTATAGGAAGATGAAGGAGGTTTTGTCATTAATAGTGGCATTGAATGGCCTTCCATACTTAGAATTAGTTCCATGGAGGAAGGGATGAGAGGATAGGATGCACCTTAACTCATTCCTCATGCATTTTTGAGCTCATAGGACTTGATAAGTGAGGGAAACTTCTAGATGACTTCAAAAGATAAGAATATTCCCCAAACCCTATGTGAATTTCGCTCATTCTCACCCAGCGTAGGTGAAAGGAAGCCTAAGTGCTCTGCAGAGCACCCTGGAAGTGGACTTAACTGCTCTGCAATGCACCTTCATAAGGGCTTACCTGCGCTGGTCCCTCTAAAGGCTATTTCTAGATGTTTTCAAGTCATGAAACTGTCTGGGAAGGAGGAGGCATTCAAAGGGTTGACTTGTTTAGGGTATGAAGCAACTGAATTTAGGGTTTGATGAGCCCTAAAACATTGATCTAGATGTTGGGATTTGATGTTCCCAAACGGATCTGTAACAACGTTGTACGAAGACCTTGATTTTCAGGATTGGGTTACATTGAAGGAGAATGTTTAAAGGCAACAAAAGCTTCTAAGCCATTGAGAAAACCATCAAGGAAAGAGAAAGATGTGAAAAAATCACAATATTCCCATGACTATGAGCATTGCATAGGAAAATCTAAGGAAAGAGCTTCTCACCAATCTTGCACCAGAAAAAACCAAGCAAGGCATAAAAGGTATCGATACTCTAATGTTCCTTTTGATTACAAGCAAATTGATAATGATGGAAAAAAATTGTGGCATAGAAAACCATGTACTTTTTATGGCTGGTATAATCATGTTGTTGCCAAGTGTTGGAAGAGAATGGAATCAAGGAAAATGATAAGACATGAATACCCTTCTCCACATCAGGGAAGGAGGAAGGTCACGAAAGTTTGGAGGAAGAATAATTTTTGCATCCATTTTATCAAGCATGAACATCAAAGAGCCACATGTTGGGAACTCCATCTAGCGCAGTGACCGAAAGACCGGAAAGAACCTGAAAAGGAACCTATTAGTGAAGCAAATAAATGAGAAATCCAACTACAAGAAGAGAGCCCATCAACCTGGTTGGATAAGAAATGGGTAGCATTTTAAGTAGTTAAACATGGCCACACTTTATAAATCACATGTTTTAAAATGATTGTCAAAATGATGAAGTGTTTTCCATCACTTATGAAAGCAACATGACGATGTTTTTGGCCCTTTAGTTGATAGCTGGGGTATTAATTTATGTTATGATTATGATGTAAACTTGACCAAAGAGTGTGTTATAAACTCTTGGCAACTATGAGATTTTTCTTGGGTCATGTTTAGTCTTGGAAAAGAACATGTATTTTGCAAGATGTACTACAAGTTTTCATAGAATATAGGTGTTGATTCATCATTTATGGCTCTGAAGTACAAAACTGAAGGAGAAGAAAGTGTGGCTTGTTAAGGAATTTGTTATGCAAATGAGGGAGTACAAAATATTGCAAATTGTATTCATGCTTTTGGAGGACCAAAAGCTCCTCAATGGGGAGGAATGATCGAGGTGGCTCCAGAAAGGCTAAAAAATTAAAGTCTTTAGATTTCATCAAAACTTAGACCAGAACGTAGAGCTTGTCATCTTGATTCCAACGACGTAGATGACACTCAACTGCGACTTCGTACGTTCAAGATATTCATAGTCAATTTTTTGGTCAACTTGGCCTCACTAGCTAAATCTAGCAGAGTGCTAACTAAATTTGTAGGCTTACCAAATTTGGAGGTCTGACTAAATTTAACGAAAGAAACAAAAATTGGAATTCACTAACTAAGTGACATTTTTTTCACTAAACGGTGGTCAATATCATCCAATTATCACCTAATTAAAATTGTCGGTGACCCTAAAATTCAAAGATGGGTTTTTTGACATGCTATTTTAATATAAAATAAAAAATAAATTAAATGGGCGACCGACCCAACGGACCCACCACCCAAAATACCAATATATATATATATATCTCTATGTGTATATAGTATATGGTATGTGGGCCACCCATTAGCGAACCCTCTCAACCACCAAACAATGACTACCATGAAAGGAGACTGACAGGTGTCAAACCCACACTGACCAGATGGGTTGGCCTGCCACTTCCAGCCCCATACAACAACGTCACCATTTAAAACCAAAACCACTATGAAAATATGGCGTGGAACCAAAAACCAAATGTGTCAAATGAAGTAATCGGGGGTCTCGTGGGGTTTGACTTTGGAACCTCCTCAAACCACAAAGTTCTTAATATATCCACGCCAACCGTCATGCCAATTGTTTGTGTTGGTATATCTGCCAATGAAAATTACTTAACCTTAAATTTTTCATTCAACAAAATGAAGGCAGAGAAGAGGAGCGAAACCCTATGCGAGTACACAAAACAATGTAGTGGAACCATGAATTAAAGAATCATGGAGGAATCTTCTAGATTCCTTGGAGCTCATTTTTGGAGGTGTTATAATTATGGCAAGTTTATATTCTGATTGATCAGAATTTTGGTAGGACTCTAATAATGTAGACGGTTTTTTGATTCGAGTAGTGAAATTTCTGAGAAAAAATGTTGAGCTCAAAACCGTGAAGGTGGAATCTTGACATAAGAATCTGCATGGAATCTGAAAGATTCCCTGGAGGCCCAAACTTGAAAGTCTCAGAACCAGGCCAACTTTATACTCATCTGGCTTGATTTTTCACAAGGAACTCAATGGCGTGATTAATTTCTTCATCTTAGCAGCCAAATTTCACTCAACCTGTAAAACAAAATCTATGAGATTTGTAGGGATCCCAAAATTGACCTTGACAGAAAGGGGTTGAGTTTATACTCATATTTCATAGTTTTTCGCAAGGAACATGATGGCATGTGTCTTTTCTTCATGCAAGTAGCCAATTTTTAGGCCGTCCCCAGACTTGGACGTATAAGGTACATTATTTCCATGTGTTCATTTGATTTTTGTTGAGATGATGATTTGAATTTGAGATCCATGTATGCCACTTTGTGAGAGGATCATTGTATGCCACTTTATGTGTGAGATTGTTCCTTTGTCAAGTTTGAGTAGAGAATTTATGAGTGAGATTTCTTATAGGTGAACATCTCGTGGAGAGACATGCCACTCTAGATAAGGGGGTTCATCCTTGTATTGACCGAGATTACACCATGTACTAATAATCATGCAACAACTAATGAAGCAACCTCCCCACTCTTGACATTGAGTTCAGAGACATATCCCATACTTGGTTAAATCTATTATCATATCGTGTGTTTGTTCTTATTCATGATTATTGCTTCTTGTTTCATGTTGATGGTTTTTTGAGGTTGTTTAGAATGTGCATTGCTCATGATTATTGCTTCTTGTTTCATGTTGATGGTTTTTTGAGGTTGTTTAGAATATGCATTGCTCATGATTTCAAAAGCAAAATTAAGTGTCAATAAAAGGTCCTACATAATGGGGATTTTTGTTTGAAAGAATTAACGAAAACTTCCTGGATCAACTACTACCAAGGAAAAGTACATAGCAAGAACCTCTAATTGCACCCAGATTTTGTGGATGAAGAAAATCTTACAATATATGAAGGTCATTTATATATATCCCATTCCCATTATCTATGATAACCCAAGTGCTATCGACATATTTAATAATCTTTTTATGCATTCAAATACCAAGCATATTCCCACAAAGTACCACTTTCACATAGAATAGGTTGCAAATAAAGTTGTGAAACTAGAGGATATTCCCACAAAAGAACAGGTTGTTGATATCTTCACCAAACCCCTAGCACAAGAAACATTTAAGTATTTAAGGCATAGGTTGGGAGTAATTTCTCTCTCCCCTCTCAACTAGATCTTCTCCCCAAGTAAAAGAAGGTAGTTATCCAAATCATTACAAGAATAGTTGTACAACAAAGATCAACAGAGGAGGCACTGACAAGTCCACATGAATAGAATAATCATAGGGGGATACTAGTTGTAGGGTGAGTATCTAACTTCTTTGGCATTGATGTCAAAGGGGGAGAATGAGAAAACTTTAGCCTAATGAGATACTTTGTGGTTCTTGACTTGCTAGTGAAAATGGATGTAATTGGATTCTCAGAAGCACATAGGGAGAATCAACAAAACTGTAAATAGGTAAAATGAGCAACATAAGTGGTGTTTATGGTAAAGTACTAGAGTTGGCATCAATGAATATTCCCTAATTTGTAGAAATGTTTTAGTGGTGTTACCATCAATGCCAAAATGGGATATTGTTGAGAAAAGTATTATCATTGATGTCAAAGTCTAGTCATTGATGTCAAGTGAATAATACAAGTTCATAGGGAGTTTGTTGAGAGTTGTTAATGATTATAACCTATATTTGAAGGCATTTTATCTATAGGTAAAGTGTTTAAAAGTAGATGCAAAGTGGTCAGATGGATAACCCTCTAAGAGGCCTTTTTGTCAATGTATCTCACTTTGAAAAAATCCCAACAGATCAAAAGTAATGATAGTTTGAAGTTTTGCAGGGTTCCAGTGGAACATGGTTCAACATAGGCTAATAGAAGGCACATGACAAGCTTTTTCTCATAGTTAGCAATGAAATTTCATAGCGCGATATAAAAGGTTTTGGCATGGAGAGTTGTGGTCATGCGATTGACAGAGTTTGGTAATGGAATTTTTTCTCAACATGTGACAAACAATTTGTTGTTCGCATAACAAAATGTTTGGCATAGATAAGAAATTAGTCATAGTTGACAAAACCCACAAGATGTAAGGTGCTAGAAAGACTCGGCGAGACTAGTAATTAACATGAATTCAACCTCCAAGCCTTTGAAAATTTAACGAAGGAATTGTTTGAAAAACAAAAGACTCCTAGGCCTTCCCTCTGTACTTGGTGATTTTAGACAATGACATATGGAAAAATATGATTAGATGATGAAGATGAGTTGAAAACCAATTGGCATGATAGGTCAACATGATGAAATGTGGCATGGTGATGGGCATAGGCCGGGAAACCCCAGTTTCCCATAACCTATGATACTCCAACATAAGCACAATTCCATGTTGTAGACTCAAATTCTAGAAATTCAGAATTTTTATTGAAAATATGCAGTAAAAAAGGAATGTCAATCTTGGTTCAGAAGTCCCATGAGAGGACCTTCTCTCATCCTTCCAACACATCCTCACCTCAAATAACTCACAAGGGCCTCAAATTCTCAATGAAACATCATGCTAGCCAAAACAGGCTTCTAACGGCTCACATGCAGCCTTGAAAATGCTTGTTGTAGGCGTTGCGAAATATTTTCACAGTGCTGCAAAAATCTTGTAGGCGCTGTGAAATTTTCGTAGTGCCCCAAAACTAGGTCTTTTTCGTATTCCAAGAAGATGAAACGACTTTCTCCTTTGCAAGGTTGATTCTCCATGGTCTTGGCTTGCTCCTTAACACAACCATCGAATTACTATACCTTCTTCATTGGGATTGCAACTCTAACACATTTTCCGCTCGAAATCGGTCACAAAAGGTGTTTTGACAACACTCACACAATAGGGAGCTCGAGTTTCCTATGACATTACTCTATTCGTTGTGGGTTCTACACAATACCTACTCTAGCATAGAGGGAACAATACTCACGGTTTTGAAATAAGACACAAAAGAGAGTGACCACACCCTAAGAGGGGTACTTTGTTTTCTGGTGGGATTCATATCATAAGTATTGGAATTATGATACAAGTGTTGTCCTTGATGGAAACTCA
Source organism: Pinus taeda (assembly GCA_000404065.3). Lineage (NCBI taxonomy): Eukaryota > Viridiplantae > Streptophyta > Pinopsida > Pinales > Pinaceae > Pinus > Pinus taeda. Next base: position 15,155 of record APFE031527208.1, on the reverse strand, counting down.
TTCACAGGTCAATTTAGTTTTGATGAAAGGCAACCCACAGTATAATAGATCCATTCAGATCTAAGGGCATTGGTACAGAAGAACAGGAAGATGGAACTAAAGTCTACTAATCAGAATGAAGAAGTTCAAGGTAAAGGATGGTGAAAAGCAGTTTAAGATGTATAAATAGGTCCACATAGTCAAAACAATGTATACACGTAGGTCCACATAACAAAAAGCGCATATACTTATACACGCACTCCCACAAGAAGAAAAGCGTGTACGGGTTGGAAAATCAAGAAATTTCAAGAGTAGAGGATACCAGGGGTCAATACCATAGTATTAGCCCACAATATTGAGCAGAGTAACGATTAATTGATCCCGCCCAAGAATACTACGGGTCCTAAGTGGTTTTGGTTTGAGGTATTGAGAAAGGCCTAAAACTATATAAAGAAGAAGATCATATGGCCAAGGTGTGCAAATGAAAAGGGTTTCTAAGGAATACTTCTCTTCTAAAGTATATTTTATGTTGCAGTGGCTATCTTGGTGATTTGATCTGAAATATTTTGTGCACCTTGAATTCAATGTTGGATTAGGATCATGAGATCTAAAATGAATTATCATTGAATGATATGATTTTGGTTGGACCAGATCTAATTGTGTACACCTGTTTTATTCTTTAAATGTCATGATCTGCGTTTGTCTGAAGTCTAGAATAGCAGCGAAGTTATGAGTTAATATCTGCAGATCTGTACGCTAGTTCGCTTTGGTGAAGTTGTGTATACACGCTGATTCGGTTCTTCCAAGTAGCGTGTGCAAAAGAAAAAGTATGTTGTTCAGAGATGACTGATCTATCCTATTAGTACTGTTGTTTTACTGATGTCTATCAATGAAGTCTTCTTAGATCTGAATGTAAAACTGAATGCATAAGGTTTTTGATATCTGATTGATTGATTGTACGAGTGAGAAGGGTGATCTCAACTACTTCCTGTGTAAGGCTTTGTAAATTGACCATAGATGTTTAGTATATTGCTGGTTGGTACAAACTTGATTCAAAAGTTTTATGTTTCAGTAATTTTGAAGGTATATGTAGGTTTGATTAAATGAAGTAGCGTATAAATGTAGGTTGGGTTCAGTAAAGTAGTGTATACATTTTGATGCATGATTTTTGAGGTTGTAGCTGGTTCTGAATGACGATGCAGGTTTCTGGGTTTAGCACAATGATCTGATTGTTCAGATTAACTGATTTCTGGATGATGCAGTTTGAGTTGAAAAGTTTTTGATGGGTCCAGTATGGAAATTTGATGAAACAAAGTCATCATGTGTATTGTTGTGTACTAGGAGCATCTAGCCTGAAAATTTATGAAATATGGTCCCTGGAGGAAGAGAGATAGTCATAGCCTTCTGTAGGCCGGCACCTATGTACTAGTAAACACATTGGCTAGTACAAGAGCTAAGGGGTTGTAGCTCCCTTCCAGTAGAAGCTGGAAATCAAGAGAAGGTTGTAGCTTTTTGCAGGTGGGTGTCTGCGTACTGGTATGAGTCTGCACCAGTACAAGATTGTAAACAAACTTTCTTATTATTAAAAGAAGACAGAGACGACAGCAACAGGTGGTTTTCACCCACATTGGGTTTCCACCTTAAATATTGGTGTTCATGTGTGTTGCTTATGTGTGATGGCTTATTCTATTTTTATTGCATTGTTTAATAAGTTATTGATGCATTGGTTATAGATCATCACATTATAAATTAACTAAATCACAAGTTCTCTGGATATACATTGGTTTCACTAATCACAGTAGCGTGTACACGCTAATTCACTTCACAGAAGTAGCATATTCAAATTTTTTTGGGAAATGAAATATTATTGATCTGATAATACTGATTCATCCCCCCCTCAGTATTATTTCCAACAATTAGTATAAGAGCAGGTCCTTTAGAAGAAGCTTGATCACTTGAAGGAAGATTTTGCAAGATGAATAATCACGAAGGCATGGGGTCCATTAGACCACCAACCTTCAATGGGAGCAACTTAGTATATTGGAAAATAAGAACCATAGCCTATCTACAATTGCTTGGAGCCGATGTTTGGGAAATTGTGGAAGGAGGATATCAATTTCCAACAGCAATTCCTACAGACTCTGCAGGTAAGAATTTATATGAAACCAATGCCAAAGCTATCAATACATTCTTGGGAAGTCTTTCAAAATCAGAATTTGTCAAAGTCATGCAACTCAAGACAACTAATTAGATATGGGACAAAATCATTCAGAGCTACGAAGGAGACTCTTAGGTAAAACATGATAAGCTTCAAACTCTCAGAATTTAGTATGAAACTCTTAAGATGCATAGTGATGAGAGTGTTGCTAGTTACTTCTTACATATAGATGAGATTGTTAATTGTATGAAGAATCTGGGTGAAGAGATAAAGGAAGTTACTTTAGTTGAGAAAATTTTGAGATCTTTGTCTTCTAAATTTGAGTCAAAAGTGTCTTCCATAGAAGAAAAATAGGATCTTCATACTATAGTTGTGACTCAACTTGATGGAATCCTAACTGCCTTTGAAATGAGAAAAGGAGACCCATAAGATATGAGAGAAGCCACATTTAAAGCATCAGCAAAGGGAAAACAAAAGGAAGATCACAATGAATCAGGACACATTTCAGAAGAAGAAGATGAGGTAAATTTTGTCAAAAAGTGTCAATGGGGTTCCGAAAGATTCAGAGGTAAGCTACCTTTCAAATGCTTTGCTTGTGGTAGAGTCATTCACTATGTTGCCAAATGTCCTCATAAAGATAAATATGAAAAAGGGAAGGAATATGAAAAAGGCAATAGAAAACAAGTTGTGAATAGGAGTTACTATACACATGAAGATAGTGATGGTTTATCTAATAGTGATGAAGATGAAACCGAACAAGATTATAAACTACTCATGGCTTATGACAATGATGATTTTTTGGATGCATTAGAAGAGGAATACTTTCTTGAAGAAGTCACTAAACTCAAAATCTGTGTAGAAGAAAAGAATATGATCATAGATACTTTGACACACCAACTTGCTGAAAGAAAAAAACATAATGAAAATCTAGAATGTGAAATTGTGGGTCTAAGAAAAGATCTTGAGAAGACAAAATCTCTTAATCTTAGATTTTCTAAAGGATCAAAAACTTAAATTAAATCATTAATGTTTAGTGTTCTCCTCTGATAAAGATAGGTCTTGGATATACTGAAGGTTCATCTCAATCACAAAATCCATCAGCCTCCACCAGAAGCTATCTTGATGTAGCACAGACCAGTGAACAATTTGTCAATCGTCAACAAAAGTCTAAAATTACTCATCAGGTAAATCATACTCAATTTACTCCAAGTATGAATATCAGTAGAAGCCGAAATCAATAGGTAAACAATTTCAAAAGATACTATGATCGCAGAAATTTTTTTAATGGGCAATGTTTTTCATGTCATAACTTTGGGCACAAACCTGCTCAATGTGTTTCTTACAAAACCATCATGACTAGAGAAGCTCGAAATCAAAGGAGTGTGACAAGAATCAAGAAAAGTTCCTATAATAACTTTTCTCCTCTTGAAAATGAAATAGAATGTTCGCTTTGTAACAACTTTGGTCATGAAGAATCTGAATGCAGGAGCAAATTTCGGCCAAAACTTAAAACAGAGCAAACACCATTAAATACCAAGATATGGAGAAGAAAGGAATCTCAATCAGAAAGATGTGGCATAGCTCTATATGCATAAGGACAAATAAATTAGTGGTACATTGAAAATGAATGCTCCAAACACATGACAGGTGATAAAGAGAAATTGCATTCATATAATGCTTTAGAAAAAGAAAAGAATGTCTCATTTGGAAATGACACACCTGTTTTCATTAAAGGTAAAGGTTCTATTTCCTTGAAAGAAAAGGTTAAAGATGGAAATGTCATGTATGTAGATGGTTTAAAGCATAATCTGTTGAGTGTCAGTCAAATGTGTGATCAAGGAAATGAAGTGGTATTTCGATCAAATAGATGTGTGGTTCGTGAGCTTGATACAAGAAAGACCGTGATCAAGGGGACAAGAACTCCAAACAACTTATATATGATTAAAGGAGGACAACAAAAATGCTATCTACGCAAAATAGATGAAAATTGGCTATGGCATAGAAGATTGGGACATCTAAGCTTTTCTCAAATAAGAAAAGCATGCAAGCTCAAGGAAGTTCGTGATCTTCTGGATATTAGCATCCCAGAAAATACCATATGAAAACCATGTCAAATCAGTAAGCAAACCAAAGTTCACTTCATTGAAAAAGAATGGTCAGCAAGTAAACCTCTTGAACTCATCCATACTGATTTATGTGTACTAACAAGGAAAAAGTCACCTTGTGGAGAAGAATACTTTATTTTATTTATTGATGATTTTTCCAGGGTGTGTTGGATAGGTCTACTAAAGCACAAAGATGAAGCATTTGAAAAGTTTAAAGCTTTTAAAGATTTAGTTGAAAATGAATCAGATCGAAAAATCAAATGTCTCAGATCTAATCGCGGGGGAGAATTAATATCAGATGAATTCTTTGACTTTTGTGAACAACATGGAATCAAAAGGCAATTATTCGTCACAAGACTCCTTAGCAAAATGGTGTGGTAGAAAGGATGAACAAAACATTTCAACAAATGGCTTGAGCTATGCTAGATGAATATGGAACTCCTACAACCTTCTGGGGTGAAGCTACATTTTCTACCATAACTATTCTCAACAAAGCAAATGTTCGGGTAAATAGAAATATAACTCCATATGAACTTTGGTATGGTAAGCCTCATACTGTAAAACACTTCAGAGTTTTTGGAAGATTTTTTTTTATCAAAAGGACTGATGAAAATCTTGGTAAGTTCGAACCCCAATTAGGCGAAGGAATTCTTCTTGATTATTCATCCAAAAGTAAAGGATACAAATTTTATAATAAAAGACTTCGGAAAATTGTTGAAAGCATTGATGTTGTATTTGATGAAGCATGCAGAAATTCGGAACAAATGAAATCAAAAGAAGAACATGATAGTGAGGAAGTTGGGGAATTCTTTCCTGCATCAAATCAAAATGACATAGAAGAAGAAACCAATGAAGCACCAGAAGAAGATGCAACAGACAGGGACAAGACTCCATCTCGGTATGTTAAGAAGAATAATCTAGAATCTCAAATTCTAGGAGAAAAGGGGGCTGGTGTACAGACAAGAACTCTTACAGGGACCTCAAGATATCTAGCATTACTATCTTCCACCGAACATCAAAATGTAAATGAAGCCTATATAGATGAATGTTGGGTCAAGGCCATGGATGAAGAACTTGACCAAATTGAAAAGAATGATACTTGGGAGTTAGTTCCTAGACCTCATGATAAAAATGTCATAGGAACAAAATAGATATTTAAGAACAAGCTGAATGAAAATGGAGAAGTTATTAGAAACAAGGCCAGACTTGTTTGTAAAGGGTATGCTCAACAAGAAGGTATATATTTTGAATAAACTTTTGCACCTGTTTCCAGACTTGAAGCCATAAGGATGTTTCTTTCTCTTTCTAGTTTTCGAAAATTCAAAGTATATCAAATGGATGTAAAATCAACATTCCTTTATGGAGACTTAGAAGAAGAAGTTTATATTGAACAACCAGAAGGATTCATTCTTGGAAATGATACAAAACTCGTATGCAAGCTTAAAAATTCTCTCTATGGTCTGAAATAGGCTCCAAGGGCTTGGTATTACCGCCTTGACAAATATCTACAACAACAAGGTTTCACAAAAGGTTCTGCTGATAGAAATTTATACAGAAAGGTTGAAAATGATAAACTGCTAATTATTATTGTTTATGTTGATGATATCATCTTTGGTAGCAATGAAGAATCCATGAGTCAAAATTTTGCTTCAGTAATGCAGCAAAAATTTGAAATGTCCTTACTTGGTGAACGTACTTATTTTCTTGGTCTACAAGTACAACAAACCAAAGATGGTATCTTTCTTTCGCAAACCAAATATCACAAGAAGATCTTGAAGAAGTATAGAATGGAAAATTCTAAACCAGTATATACTCCAATGGTAACAGGATGCAATCTCAATTCTAACGATGAATCACTAGCTATAAACCAACCAACTTACAGATCTATGATTGGAAGTTTTCTTTATCTAACAGGTACTAAACCTGATATCATGCACGCATTAGGATTTGTTGGAAGGTTCCAAGCAAATGCAAAGGAATCACATCTCCAGGCAATCAAAAGTATTTTCAAATATCTTCAAGGAACTCAGGACTTTGGGCTATGGTATCTTAAAGATACAAACCTTACTCTTCATGAATATACAGATGCAGATTGGGCAGGAAATGTTGATGATTGAAAGAGCATTAGTGGAGGTGCATTCTATATGGGTTCTCAGCTAGTGTCATGATTCAACAAGAAACAAAGTTCGATTGCCTTATCTATAGCTGAAGCAGAATATGTGGCTGTTGTATCTTGCTACACACAACTACTTTGGAATATGCAAACATTGAAAGAAATTAAGATCACATGAAATCCACCTGTTAGTGTCAGTCTTTACAGCCTTCCTCCAGTGATCAAACATGCTCTTACAAAGTGATTTTGAAGTGTCAAGGTCAAATTTTGTCATTTCAGTAAGTCTTCAAGCAAAATTTGGTCACTAGGCATTAGGTCTAG
>APFE031527205.1:120547-137618 GCA_000404065.3 Pinus taeda | reverse complement strand
CGAGCAATAACATGATTGAAAATAAACTGCGCCGCCGTGTGACCATCTTCGGACAATGTGGGCATCGCCTCGGCCCATTTTGTGAAGTAATCGACAGCAATGATGATGTAACTGTGCCCCCCGGCCGAGCGAGGGTTACATGTCACATAATCGATGCCCCACTTAGCAAAGGGGCCAACGGTCACTACGGGGTGCAGAGGTGCAGCAGGAGCATGCATCTTCCGCTGGTAGATCTGGCATTCATGGCATGAGCGGACGGCAAGAATGTAGTCCTTAAAGATGGAAGGCCAGAAGTAGCCAGCGCGAAGGATCTTTTGTGCGGTAGCGTATCCAGACATGTGACCACCACAAGCACCAGAGTGGTAGTCATTTAGAACTCTTTCCCCTTCTTCGAAGGTGAGACACCGACGAAGAACTGAATCAACTCCAAGACGGTATAGGGTGTCCCCAACTATGCGATAAGGCTGAGCTTGGTCACGGATCCGCCGGCGAGCGTCTTTCGAAGTCTCGGGATGGAAGGAGGACGTCTGTAAATAGACGATAATTTCCCCATACCATGGGTCGAGGGTGCTAATCAGGAACAGAGTTTCATCTGGAATCGATTCCTCGATCTACGAGGAAGCAGCGGCGGATGGCAAAGAGCATAGCAGTTCAGCAAAAACAAGCGATTTCTTGGACTTGGCTGCAGTAAATTCCAAGTAAAACTCTTGGAGGATCACGATCCACTTTGAGTACTTGCCCCCTAGTAATTGTCGTGAGAGAATATATGTCATGGGGTTGCAATCTGAAATCACTGTAGTAGTGCGCAACAGAATGTAGTGGCGGAACCGTTGGACAGCGCAAACTGTGGCGAGGGCCAACTTCTCGACATATGCATATCGAGTTTCCGTGTCTAATAAGTTGCGACTAAGATAATATATGACATGCTTGATGCCATGATCGTCGTCTTGAACCAAAACCATGCCGATAGTGGTATCAGTAGCAGCCAAATAAAGCGTATAGTCACGGTGGTAATTCGGAGGCTGCAACAAAGGGGCGGAGACCAGGAGTGTTTTAAGATGAGCAAATGAATCCTCGGCTATGGCATCCCATCGGAATGGGGTGTCACGCTTCAGTAACCGGGTGAATCCCTTTGCCACTTCGGCATAGTTTGGTATGAATCGTCTTAGAAAATTTGCTTTTCCCTGCAGACTCTGTAATTGCCGCAAAGTTGCAGGGGGAGGAAGATTCACAATTAGAGGATCCAGACGGATTCCTTCTAGGGAGACGATAAACCCGAGTAGTCGACCTGATTCTACGCAGAAGACACATTTGTGTGGATTTAAACGAATATTATAATGTCTGCAACGGAGAAAAATTTCACGAAGGTGCGCTAGATGGTCTACACGTTTAGTTGAATGAGCCGGGAGGTCATCCAGATACGACTGTACGATGTGCCTTATATCATGAAAAGCATACGACCTCGCACGCTGAAAAGTAGCACCGGCATTTTTAAGGCTGAAGGGGACCTTTTTATAAGCAAAGGTGCCCCAGGGATAGATGAAGGCTGTCTTATGTTGATCTGCCGGAGCAATGTTGATCTGGTTGTAGCCAGAAAAACCGTCCATGAACGAATAAATCTCGCTACCCGCACACTCATCGATGAGTTGGTCAATAAATGGAGTGGGGTAGTTATCCTTTGGACATGCTCGGTTGATATCACAGTAGTCAACGCAGACACGAATGGTGCCCTACTTTTTATCGACAGGGACAATGTTTGAAACCCATTCTGTCAGTGGGATAGGATAGATAAACCCTGCCTTGAGAAGCTTTTCCACCTCTGCCTTGATAGCTGCTGCCTTGCGGGGGTGCGCGGGACGCAAACGCTGGCGAACAGGTTTGGCCCCGGGATACGTTGGTATCTCATGCACGACGATAGACGGGTCAATGCCGGGCATTTCTTCATATGACCATGCGAAAACATCACGAAATTCGCGAAAAAGAGCAATATAAACTTCAATCTCCTCTGGAGTGCAGGTCACTCCAATGAAAATATTCTCGACGACCCCTATTTTGACAGAGATGTTGATCGGTTGAGTTTGCGTAATGTTCCCTAGATTTCCTTCTGACGTTGTATGATAGATTTGAATAGGCGTCTGAAGGGGTTGGGAAGGGAGACATGAGGCAAACCGCGCAAGACACAGTAAAGATTCCTGAGAGGTCGGGAGAAAGGAAGAACGGTGATGAAGAGAGAACCACGGTCATTCATCCAGAGACATTGTCTCTATAATTGCCTCATCGGAGGGAAATGTTTCCTTCAATGGATCCGAAGAGGTGTATTCTCCTACCCAAGGGGGAAAATCATCTGAGTCAAGCGCCCCAATCGAGACGGTGGGTTCCGCATAAGAAGCCGATGCAGCGACAATTTCAATGTAGTTGAGCTCGGCTGGGCTCAACGGCATCTCCTCGCCCCAAGGTTCTATCTGGTCAATGGATGGGAGAATCCAGGGATCAGAACGAACCGAGATCATCGAGATCGAGGCGAAGTTGGGAGGTGGGGGGGAAAAACACCCATCAGGGCGGGTTCTTTGAAGAGCCCGGCTCCCACATTTTCATATGACATTGAGGTATGCTCAACGAAGGGTACGTTTCCTTCAGAAGAGGATGCGAAAAACGAGAGTTGATCAATCGTGACAATTTTCCCTTGATGGGGAAAGCGAATGACACGGAAGAGAGATGAAGCTACAGCACGCATAGCGTACGTCCAGCTTCGCCCCAGAAGAAGATTATATGTAAGACTGGCGTCTACAACTTCAACTTCAACTTCTACGGTCTTCCCTTCTAAGGTAATCGGTAGCCGTTGAAGGATACCATACGGACGAGACTCTCTCCCGTCGAACGCTTCCAAGGTCGTCGGGGACTGACTCAAGGTCGGGGATCCGATAGCTTTCCAACATGCAACAGACATGATGTAGGTCGAGGCGCCCTCATCAATAACCATACGATGGATCGTTTTAGAATTGATGATGACTTGTATAAGGAAAGCGATCTGATGAGGCAGTCGCGGCACATGACTCTCAAGATCAAAGGTGATTAAATCCGAGTCCGCGGGGTCTATGCCACCGATGGCCGATAGTAGGGACTTCCTCTGGGGGGGGCAGCTCTGAAGGACCTCCAATGCGGACATGGCAGATAGAGCCTGCGCTAAATCCTCCACGATGTTGTAGTGCTGAGCAGCACGAGCATTCGGGTTATAGGAAGACCTCCTGAGTACCCCTTTGGGAGGGGGTCGGATTGTTGTCTCGGTACTCAGCCTCTCGATATGGAGTGGGCCAGAGCTGGACGGAGGAGCACTTGAGGGAACCTCTGGCTCCTTCCTTGCGGACGACGGATAATCCTTAGCTCGAGTCGATACATGGATCGGAATAGTTCCAGCCATGAAGACCTGGGAACCGAAAGGAGAGGAAGAAGAAGGATCAGCTACCATTTGGGTCTGCTGAGAAGGAAAAGGTTCTTTCAAAACAGCAGGGATCCCTTGAGCACCTTTCAAACAACCGGCTAACTTCGGCCCGCCTAGGGCAGTCCTTAGTATAGTGGTCTTCCTCACAAATGAGGCATGGGTACTTAGGCTTACGCTTAACACCTTCTTCACCAGGAGGTTTAGACGATCACTGCTTGGATTGAAAGGGTTTATTCTTCCCTTTTCCTTTTTCCTTTTTCTTACCCTTCGAGGCTTTGCCTGTCATGGAAGACTGAACGGCATTCACCTCTGAATAATTACCAGAAATAACAATGCCCTGGGAAGAGTTCTCGTTGGGTGAACTAGATTTCTGCTTCCTAGAGCTGGGTGATTTTTTAGGGGCTTGGGCCACAGAGCCGATGACTCCATCAACAGATGGTTTGGGCAGAGCCTTGGATGTGCCAGGCCTAGGGGCGTCTGGCAAATAATCATACAAAGTACCAGACTGAGAATAGACTAAGTCTAGGTACTGAGCACGCGCGATCGCTTGCTCTTCAGTTACACATGCCCCCATAGCGATGTCCCTTGCAATCTGGAGGACAAAGGAGGTAGTAAACCAGTCGGTAAGGAGAAAATCAGGTATCCAAAACTTGATTAACCTGCGACGCCTTCTCCATTCATGAATATGATCGAAGATGTGTGTAGCATTACTCTGTTTAAGAGACGTAAGGAGATGAGTCCCCGTCTCATACCGAATGGGTAACTAAAAATGATTTAAAAATGCCATAGCCAGCGAATTGAAATCATGGAATGATGCACGAGACAATTCGATATACCATTTTGCTGCCGAACCTGTGAGAGTCCTTTGAAAGAGGCGAAGTCGGATCGAATCCATCAAGCCAATGATTCGACGAACACCAAAGTGATACGTCATGACCATGGCCTGAGGGTCCTCTCCGGCTTCCCATAAATTTGGGACAGTCACTTGGAATTTTAGTTGGAACTGGTGGCCACTGCGGATCATGCAGAATGGGGTCATTTGTCAGGTTTGACACATCAGGCAGTTCCAACGTGGCTAGAAATGGTAATTGAGCATTAAACGACATTTGTGGCCGATATGAGGTGGAACCAGAATTCCACCCTGCTCCAGGTTGCCCCCATTGTCCTTACCCCGAGGGACCAGATCCGTAAGGGCCTTGTCCATAAGGGTTCTGTCCGTAAGAGTTGTTCCCGGAACTAGGTTACTGGTTCTGCCCCCCAGCGCCCCATTGGTTACCATATTGACCAGCAAGTTGTTGATAATTCGGTTGAGGATTACCCTGCTGTTGTTGGTAATTCTGATAAGGGATGTAAGGATTTTGTCCCTGGGGCTGCTGGTATCCGTACTGAGCCTGTGAAATAGGCGGCGCTTGATATCCACCAGAATGCATGGGCTGGGATTGGTACCCACCCGAATATGGAGGCTGGGCCTGAGGCCCGCCAGAGTACGGAGGCTGGGATTGGTACCCGCCTGAGTACGAAGTTTGGGATTGGTACCCGCCCGAGTAAGGAGGTTGGGATTGGTGCCCACCTGGATACGGGGGTCGGGATTGATACCCACATTGATATGGATGCTGGGATTGGAACCCACCTGAAAGAGGAGGTCGGGATTGATACCCGCCTGCATTCTAAGCCGTCTGGCCAGGGGGTCATACTGGTTGAATTGGGGGTGGCCTCATTCGTCCAGAAGATTGATCTTGCTGGGTGAGAGGTGGCCCTTGTGCAACCGAGGTTTGTCCCTGGTGACCAGAGGGTTGCTGGGGGTAGGCCGGCCTTGCTGCACGTAAGGCGGGCCCCCTTGCCCAGAAGGGTTTCCTTGCTGGTTTACGGGTTGACCTTGTTGCCCATGAGGTTGTGCCTGGTTCCCGTAGGGCTGCCCCGAAGCGCAGCCTTGTTGGGTACCTGGTTGACCCTGTTGGGCATTGGGTTGCCCCGAGTTCCCTGAAGGTTGCCCAAAATAAGTAAACGCCGGACCACTAGAGACCAAAGGTTGTCCTTGATGAGGATGTCCTTGTGGGCCTCCTTGCTGACCAGGGTAGTTTTGACCTGTAAACTGCTGTCCATAATCAGGCTGCATGTAAGGTTGCTGACCTTGGTAAGGTGGTCCCTACTGTCCTTGTCCTGGATGGTACACGCCGCCACCATATCCGGTGGTGCCCCAATCCACGTTCAATGGAACGGAAATTTCATCATAAGGAATTTGAGGTAGAGAGGTGTACAAATGATGATTCTCGGCATCATAGTATGGACCTTGACTATCCAGGTTTTGGACATTACGCAAGTATTCATAAAATGCCTCCTCCTCTGTCATATGCTCAGAAGCAGGAGGAGCATCACTTGCAGGGTGTACAACTCTAGAAGAAGGAGACGGTTCACCACTCTGCGTTGGATCTCGAGATGGGTCCGCAGCGGATGAAGCTGAGACCGTACTCACAACTGGAGTTGACACTGCGACACAAACGGTCAGGATGGTGGGTACTGCCGTAACAGCAGAATGAGGGGCTTGGGAAACAAACGGTCCTGTGGTAGGGACGACGTTGTGACCCCAAGCGGAAGAGGGAACTGCCGAGTTCATAGCATCCCGCAATGACCTGTAACGCCTTGGCACCGTTTGCCCAGAAGACGTGACGGTGTAGGGCGTGGAGATAACAGGGGATGTTGCCGGAATGGGAGTATCTATACTCGACATAACGGCCGAGCCACTAGACACTGGAGAAGCGTCGCCCATATCGGATGAAGCCATCGAAAATGGAGCACCGACAGGAGTGGCAAGACGAGACTCGTCAGAGGGTTCCCAAACAGGGTTGTAAAAGAACTCGTAGAAATCGTCTCCTGGAGCTCGAGAATTCAACGGTTGTACGCTTGGAACAATGGGAAAAGCGTCACAAACCGGAGTTTCAGGGGCAACAGAAGATGGGGACCCTTCTTCGCTCGGGATCGAGGACGGAGTAGATGGATCCGCCAGGATGTCCCAACAAAGACCCTAAGAAGCTAACGATAAAAACCTACTCAAACTAAATGCGCACAAGATCTAACCGGGTAATGTTATCGTGGTCAAATGAATTTTAAGACGCGGGAACCAAACTTGACCTTTTCATGTTTCAAGAGTCGAGAAAAGGACAAAAAGATGACTCTATCGCCTTCGAATGTTTAACGAGCACGAAGTGACAAGACGCTTGCTTACACCTTTTCTGTTAGGCAATCTGAAAAGGATCAAAAGCTGACTACTCTGGAAGTTCTAGGCAAAAGGTTTACCAAGCAACCCGTAAAACTGCTTATACACCTTGGCAATCATATGAGAACCAAGGACTTCCCGTACTGCAGTCAATCTTCCTGAATGCTGTGTTCGGTGCGTTACGGTTTACAAGGCGGCAGACTCAGCTTCCTATGGATAAAGGATGCAAGCCTAATGGAGTCTCCCTCATATATACGCGATGGTACGTGGGAGCCCAATCCGTACTAGCACTTATCGTTTCACTGTGGAGGAATCACCCAACCACTCAACGTTAAGCTACTAGGTTTAAAGACGCCAGAACACGTCTCTAGCCTAGACCTCTAGATGTTTACGTTAAGTTCCAATGCGTTTTTAGATAAATTTGGTTTATTTTACAGTTGATCTTGAATTAGGTTTGAGTTTCAGGCCCTACCGTATGATCTCTCAAAAACACCTAAATGCAACTACATGCCAAAGATCATCATTTTGTTCGATGAATTCTAGCTATAAGGGAGTTAAGGATCTTTCAAACAAACAAAACGAATTCAAGAAATCACGCAACCTAATGCAACTAACAGCAAGGAAACGACACTTTTCTTTTGAAAGCACAAAATAACGAAATGCTCTTTTCCTTTCAACTATCAATGCAAAAGACACTAGTTTGCTTTACTTTTCAATGACATAAAAGTTCTTTCAAAATGAATTAGAGAGATAGCAACACTAAGTGAAAAGCTAAATCACTCAATGCACACACAAGACAATTCCAAGTCACTAAACTAGTTTCCCAAATCACGGGAAAACAAGGCTTATGAGCTATGTTATTAAGCTCAACAGACAGCGAGGAATTCAAAAGAGGAAGCAAATCGTTTGGAACACATAATCACTTTCAACAATCACAAAACAAACGGAAAACAAAAACGAAGTGGCTGTCAACCAAGAACACAAGATCCCAAACGGGAGGCTAGACACACACGACCACTAGATGCCCTAGGGTTTGAGTGCGAAATCAATGGAGAAAAGCGAACACCCGAAGGAGGAGAGTCCACAACTAGAAAAACGACAGCCTGACACACTTCGGTAATCGTAAAAGTCAAGACAAAATGCAAACCAAGCGATGAGAGCAAAGAGGAAGGCTTTGCAAACTGAAAACAAGCAATAAATGAATCCTCGTGGAACGAGGCCTCGCAAGCAAGCGAGTTACAGCTTAAACAAAATTATCAAGCCAAAGGCCAAGTGGAAAAAGCAGGGGACAGCCAAACCAAGAGGTTCAGTAGGTCAATTTGGACAAAAAAGAGTTTTACAGGATCAGCGTGGGTGACCCCTCAGCAACAAAGCGATGACAGAAAAAGGTTTGTAGCAACTTTGCGGTGTCAGCGCGGAAGGACACGAATAAAGGGCGTTGGCCCGAAAACCAGGTCAGCGCGACTGTTAAATGTATACACGCGATGATAGAAACAACAAAGAAGACACTGTGCGATGTCAGCGCAGCTGTTTCAAAATAAAACGCGCTGAGGCTAAAAAACAAATAAAATTGAACCAAAAACTCCCAAACCAAGGAAACAGGCTTTCAAGGCAATTAAAGCAGTTCCCAGGATGAACCAGGAAACAAATCAATCAACAAACCAATCCCCAAACTTTGACAAAGAGGCAATAATCAAATCAAAAACAAGGGTGAAATACAAAGAGACGAGCAAGCTCCCCAACGGAGTCGCCAAATTGTTGGAGAGGTAAATCCCCTCTACGGATAGAGGCGATCCCTACTAGCCCAAAGGGGGTTTAGCAACAATCAAACAATGCTACACCGCAGGTTCCTAGTTGTAATTAACAAGTGGGTAAAAGAAACCTACTTGGATTCCAACGCTATGTTTGTCGGAGAGATGATCCTCTCGCTCCTTCGCTCCGGCCGATCACAGTCCTCCACTATCCTCGCGGGCGGACACCTGCACAAGCAAAGAGAGAGCAAACACAAGCGTAAAATCTACTAAAAACAACTATGTATCAGTCAGGAAGGATACAATTTACATTAATCATTCATAGGACAATGGAAATGGAACCATAAGAGTAGTCATCTATCTTTATTAATCAGAAAATAGAGTAAGGTACAACCGAAGTCCTGACGCTGAGTCCTTCTCTAGAGGGTCCAGCCAGCATGTCTTCCAAGCATTCACCTTTGAAGCAAACCTCCCAAGTCAAAGAGGTCTCTCTCTCACATACAAGGCAACAAGCTCATAACCTTCCTCAAGCTCAAAAGCAATCCTCACACAACACACCAAATGCCTACAAAAGCAGCACTAATGCCAAGAATTCCTCTATCAAAGTCTATATGTTCCAAACTAAAACTAGCTGCTTATGGGTAATGGAGGTGGCTTATAAAGGAGAAGGAGTCTCCATGAATAGGTAAAGGATGAGCTTTCCCCCAAGATAAGTGGATGGTCAGTCGAATAGACATACCAGAGAAAGGATGGCGACCTCAACAATGCTAACAACCAAACCTGGAGTCATCTGGAAGGTTGGCTGTTAGAACAAATTCGCCTAAACAGGATCAGCGCGGGTGAAAAACTGAGCTGGCGCGCTGATATCGCAGATCTATTATAGAAGAGGTCTGGTCAGCGCTCAATAGTACAAGCGGAGGGCGCGCTGTCCGTAAAATTGGACCAGCGCGGAAAACACGTGTGCTTCCGCGCTGGCAGCGCATCAGTTACACTAGCCTCCGCTGGTCAGCGTGGTTATTTAATGAACAGACGCGATGATTCAATTAACTTAGGCAAAGAGGGTTTTTAGCCATTCCAGAGGGCATAAGTGAGGTGAATGTGGTTTTATGGCACAGTAGGGAGACTGACATGATGGCAGTGACATTTTACTGTGTAACAGAGACTATCAAGCGAAGAATCCGAGGATGAGAGCTTATAGGAATGCAATCCTAGATATCTTGAAGATGTTTCCAGAATACACATTGACAGCGGTGCCGAGAAGTCAAAACATCATTGTTGATTCACTTGCTACAGCAGCGAGCAATCTGAAAATTCCAATGAATTCTAGCAATAAATTTGAAATTCATGTCAAACATAGGCCTATTGTTCCTGATAATTTGAGATATTGGCAAGTTTTCTGGGATGACAATGAAATTAATTCCTTTTTGCAAAATGAAGGGAAGTTTAAGAATGCTTTCATTGATGATGTTTCTGATTCTGATGAACAAGACATTGAGGTAAATTAGATGGATGTTTTACAGCTGAAGGATAATGTTATTCCTAAAGGCCTTATACCTTTAGAGGAGTTGTTTGATCAAGATAATGTGGTGACAAAACCAACCTTGGTTCCTCCTGACAAAGGAGTTGAAGATGTAAACATTGGAACAGTGGACCAGCCCAAGCTTGTTAAGCTATCAAAAACATTATCTCCCAAATCAAAAGCTAAGTATGTTAATTTGCTTACTAAATTTTCTGATGATTTCGTGTGGATCACTCAGATTTGAAAGTATATGACAAGAACATCATTCAGCATACCATACCTATCAAGCCAGATCAAAAACCCTTTAGACAAAAGTTGAGGAGGATCAACCCAAAGCTGCTGCCATCATCGAGAAAGAGGTACATAGATTGTTTAAAGTTGGTATCATTGTTCCAATTAGATTCTCTGATTGGGTTTCAAATTTGGTCCCGGTACGAAAAAAGACCGGAGAGATAAGGTTGTGTATTGATTTTCGGAACCTAAATAAAGTATCCCTAAAAGATAATTATCCTCTTCCTAAGATGGACCATATTCTGCAAAGAGTAGTTGGAGCATCACGAATGTCACTACTAGATGGCTACTCAGGTTACAATTAGATCTTGGTGCACGAAAAAGACCAAGACAACACTGCCTTTACTACACCATGGGGAACTTTTCAATATGCCAAGATGCCATTTGAGTTGAAGAATGTCGGGGCCACCTTTCAGCGGCCATGGATATAGCTTTCGCTAACGAGAAGGATGTTTTCTTAGTGGTTTACTTAAATGACTTGACAGTATTTTCTGGTTCAGATGATGAGCATTTACACCACCTGAGGATTGTTTTTAAGAAATGCAAGGAGTTCGAGATTTCCTTAAATCCAAAGAAGAGTCCTTTTTTCATGGAGGAAGGTGTTGATGCCACTAAAATCCTAGCACCAACATTGGGGATAACCACCCAATTCGGACCTTAGTACAACTCCTTTTCCGTTTGGTATGGTGGCTCCGACTGGATATAATGGGACCAGTTTCCCAGTAATGTATGATTTGATGGGTGATTGTTTTATAATGTATAATGAAGATGATAAGTATTTTAACCTACAACTCAAAAATATACAAATATACTTATATAACCCAGGTATTTTATAAACAATGCAATTTCTGATTATTCCTAACATATAAATAATCATATAGATGGCTTACCTATCAATAAAAAGATGCATTCGTATATATAATTATTGCTTTGTTTAAGAAATTAAACGAAGTGATTATAAAAACATATCACATTCATAACAATGTATATCGCTGACATATATCTTTAAAGTATAACAATTCTAAATCTTCATAAATGACATGATAAATAATTATTTGAAGAGCATACATATATCAATAATAGCAACTTTTAAAAGGAATGCTTCATCACGTAAGGAAACAAGACAAAAGAACATAGATAGGAATACCGCATGCATTTGAGTCTTTCCAATGTAAATAACACTCTGATCCCACTTTCTTATTTGAAAAAACCTTCCAGGAAATATAAAAGTGCAGGTCTTGAAAAAGTTTCTTCGCAAAAATGTAGAACCTTGATCCACTATTGATAAAATATATTCAGAAGTACAAAAGTACAATTTCTCAAGTCAAATTTTATAAAAAATTGAGGACCCTTTCTTAAAAGACATGAAAGGGTTTAAATACTAAAATAAAAACTATCTGTCAATAAAAATCACTTTGAGCTATTGAAAATGCAAACATGAAAATCTGGGATTTGATTTATGAAAATAACAGTGCGATAGCCTATGAACTGATTCATTGTATTTACTTCTTTTCTTGCACTTGCAGCTGACAAATTGAGAGCATACCCTGAATTTCCAGAGGGTGAATCAACATGCAATGTAGTTTCCTTGTATATGTGGCATCCAAAAACTCAGAAAACATGTGATTGACAGTGTTGGCAAGGCATTTGGTGGCCATCTACTAGTTGTGCGGCTTGACTAGGAAGAACCAAAATTCATCCCAAGTCAAGTTTTGCACTTTGCCTATTTTTTCTTCTTTGCTGGCCAGATCCTGTTTTCATTGATCTTCTAGCACTTTTGCCTTCGGGAGCTTTCCTGGAGAGAAATCAAAGATCAAGTTAGCTTCATATAAGCTTTCATTTACCAACTTAATCACACTGTTCATTGTTGCCCTGGCTCTGGAAGTAACTCTTTCACCCTTTATTAGTTGTGATTCCCTCTCCAAAAACAAGATTTATTTGTGTGATTTTTGGATTTTCGGTAGATTAGCAGCCATGCCTTCTTCTGTACTCTACCAAGAGAGAAATCTTGTGACCTTCTCATCTATATTTTCAAATTCTAACCTTGTGTCAACTGCCTATTCAATGAGTGATGCAGTGATGGTGCACAATGGGTCAACTAATGATATTTTATGGAAAAGGATATTCAGTTGCTGAGATAAGGCTTTAGTCACTTCCAGGTCTTCTTTCTTGAATTCATCAATCTTCAGATAACCTTTTAATTTCTCTATCTATAATTTCAGCGGTGCGATTTGATCTCCTTGGGCCTTCTTTTCCTGCTAAAGTGCCACTTGAATCTTCCTGAGTTCTTAAGACAACTTTTGTTGTTCTTGGAGAGCCTGTTGATCAATCTTTTGTTTCTCCAGATTTAACTGTTCTTTCAGTTGCTCATTTTGTTGTTTTTTCTCCGCTAGTTCTTTCTCAAGCTTACTGATCTTTTGTTGTTCCACTATCGTTTGCTCTTCAAGTTGAGTGATCCTTAGATCCTTTTCCTTGATCAGTTGGCTAACTTCGGAGGCTTTCTCCTTTGTAGCGGTAGTATAGGCACCTGCATATTGAGATAATTTAGTTAAATCCTCAGAAGGATTGACTTCTGAGTCTTTCCATACCACATTCATCAGTTTAGCTTGAGGAGTTAAGAATGGTCCCTGGTCAATTTTTCTCTTTTTTCTCTATCTTTTGACCACAACCCTATGCTTTGGACTGTAAAATACGTCCAGGGCTGGTATTTCCTCAACCTTCAATACAATCTCTTCAGAAGGATTCTCCGAATTATTTCAATATCCTACTGAGTGTTAGTTGTATTGACCGCCCCTTCAATTGGAATATTAGTAACAATAGGCTCCTATGTTGTAGGTGATTTTGGCATCATGATGTTTTGGGAGTCATTATGGTTCTTGATCATTTGATCGAATTGCTCCCATTCCTTGATTAAGCTGGAATCAATATGCACATCGGCATCTAGGAGCTCGCTGGTCTTTTCATTTGTCTGCGCCTTTTCAGGGCTCTTCTCCTTTTCAGGACTTTTCTCAGTATTTTGTTCTTCATTGTGGCCTTCTTGTTGCACCATAGGGGTAGTGTTCAATAAATCCAGAGGTAGTGTTTGTAACCTCTATGTCTTGAACTGCATAAAATTATCCATTTCCTCTGTTCCCAATTTGATCTTTGCTAGATGTTTTACCTGTGAAAATGACTAAGCTAAAGTGAACAAGTCATCGTAGGCATCTTTCTCATGTTCAAATTTGGAAATTTTCACCTAGCTGGTAAATTTATAAGCTATTTATTTTGGATCATACTGCCTCTTAGGAATGACTGCTAGTTTTAGAATTTGTATCTTCTTTGCTTCTTTCTCTGCATGTTTGAAATCATTCAGTGAGTAAGTACGACAACGTAGAGGAAATGTAGGCCACATTTGTTTCTTAGACTCTTTGAGGTTCCTGGACATTCCTTTTTCTATTATCTGGTAAGCTATTTCGTTGGCCAATAACTTATCAGGAATGTACAATGGGAGAACATGTGGGTCTGTGATGCTACCATAAAGTCTGACATAGGTGAACTTTTCTTCACCGAACCAACTGTCAATTGATATTATGTCAATGTTGGCCTCGTAGGATAACCGAGGAGCAGGTTTGTTGAACATGGCCTGATGGACGGGAAAAATAAAAGCATGGCAAATTCTATAGATATGATCCTTATAATGGGCTTTCCACAAATACTTATGATAGATGTGAATAGGGGTTGGGTCTTGAGGAGTCCATTTCCATCCTAGAATGGGGAAGTCAGGATTGAAACAGATGGTATCCATGATGTAGATGCTCATATAGAATGGGGGTATTATCCGGGTAGTCACAAACCTATTTCTTCTATAATCAAGGATTTGGTTGGCCATTTTATCTAATAAAATGGTCGCCCAATCCATAATATAAGAGTTAATTGTTGCTTCCATTAAATGCACCATTTCTATGGAAAATCTAGCTGAATCAGAGACTCCAAAGAGTCTACATATCATAGCACCAACATAGCAATAGGGAGATGCTAAGGAATTGACGAAGTACATACCAGAGGATTCATGCTTATTTTTATTTTGGAAATGTCTCCAGTTCTTGATAGGGTCCGACTCTACCTCGTTCTCATTGGCGAAAGCTTCTAAAAATACCTTGCTGTAATGTTTCTAGGGGTCCGGCAAATGGTACATCTTCTTGACATCTTCTTCTTTGAATGACCCAAACATCCATCCATCGGAGTAAAGAATGCTCTATCAGTTATGTTGATACTCTCTATTACCCATCTCACCAGGTCATTGTATGGTAATACTTTCACGCGGGCTGCTATTCTATGGAGGAAGGAGCTGGCCAAATCCTTAAGAGTATTTTCTGATTTATCACTTGAATCAATCGTTCCTCCTTCTTCCTCAATTTCGCTTAGATCCTCGACTTCGAGTAGATTATATATGCCCTCCCATGAAGTCTTTCCAAGCCCTAGATAGGTAGTATCAGGTATCAGCACCAATTTTGTTGGTTCATCTTTTGCTATGATGGGGACCTTTACTTTCCGAGATTTATTAGACATTTTTGCTAGACTAATAGTCTCAAATTAGCTCTGCAAAATGAAACAGAAATACGTAATAGTGGAAAAACTTGTTCAAAGCTAATACACAACGCACAGGACTTAACAGCAATTAAGCGTAAATAGATGCTACGAATCTATGATATATTAAACCACTACGGATGAAATCCTTGAAGGATTCAACCATCACTGCTTCTTATGATTTCCCTGTAACCTCCAACATGAAATTTTGATGTAGTGATGGTATGTCGCATCACAAATTTATAACGATCCTTTTTAGAATGGGTATCATGACTTTCCGACCGGCGATTAGCAATAATCACATATCGCAGATCGGGAGTTATAAGTGTCGTGCTTAAATGTTTTCTTTGCATAGTTGTGATTGCAATCAGTGGTGAGCTGGTAAAAGGGATGCGTCATGCTTTAAAATTAATAAATCGTTTAATTTTCTTTATAATTGATGTATAAATTCAAATTGCGCATTTTCACAATACTTGTTTTTTTGCCTTTATCGAAAGCACACTATAAGATAATGAAATCGCATCGGAAGATTTCAAAGGAGCTTTTTTGGATATGTTTTATGATTTTAGTGATGCACGATTGCGATCGACTTATCGCATCGGAGGTTTGTTATGGATCACTTGGAGTGATTTCTTAAAGCGTAGCGATATGCGATTTCCAATAGAGTTATTGCATCGGCGGATCTCAATGGAACACTTTAAGTCCACCGTTGAAATAAAGGATATGCGCAATGTGACAATCCACTTTTATAATTATTTCCTTTGATAAATCTTTTCGATAAGGTTTTATTATGATTCAAATCAGATCAGACCTTCTTAAAAGGACCTTCATGGGTTCGATAGATTTGCAAATTGCGATTGCGACCTATCCTACCCTAAAATCAAATCTTTATATGACCTATTTGAAAATTTATTTTCAAATGCTTTATTGATTTTATTTATAGTCTAAAGGGGACCCATTTCTTATTAAAGTTTTATATGAAAATTTTTGAAATGGGGAGGGTTGTTGCATAGCACAACAATTGGCGATTCACTAGGAGAAACAGTTGTCTCTGAAAAAATAATGCAATATCTAAAACTTTCTTAATTGGAAACAATTGAGGACAAAGAAAATTGTCTAAGAATAGCTAAATAAAAATTAACTCTGAATAAAATAACAATTTTTTGTAACTTCTTTTACAATCCCTTAAAAATAAAAAATAAAAAATTGGGTTTCTTCAAGCTTTTATTTGTTGATAAAGATAAAGTAGGGGGCTCTTCCAACTCAGCTTTTAAATTTACTCTTTTATCATAGGTAGTGCCTCTGCTGCCAGCAAACATCTATAGTCTCGATTGGGTTACCTTTTGACCATCAATCATTCATTGTCCCATCCATCTAAGAGTATAACTTTAGAAAGATAAATTCAAAAAGATATGTTCACATATATTTTTTGATTTTATATTCTTTTATTATTTTTTTTAAGATAAAAAGCCATTGTCCTAGTTTGGGAGCCTGCTGATGACAATGTCATTCACTGGTTATAATTGAGCTGAACAAGCTGGCTCGTAATGAGACCCCTTGTCTTATGATTATAAGCCATTACCCTGTTTTGATATGCAGTAATGTTAGTTTAATTAGTTCCCTATGATCATGGTAAGCAGGCTCATGATGAGACCTTTTATCTTTTATATCAGACATATTTTAGAATTACACTCTGAAAAATCATAAACTTAGTGGATGTGGTGAATGGCTTTCTCCTTAAGAGTTTATGGATGACAATTTTAGAGTTATGGATGCTAAGCTTGGAAAGTTCTTTAGTTTTTATGAATAACCTCTCTTAACTTTATGAAACTTAGAATGATTTATAGTATTTTCAAGGTTTTGGAAGATTTTACAAACTTTAAAGAGGTTCTCAGAGTTTCATGTTTTATTTAACTTTCCAAAATTGTAATCATTTCCTTAAAAGTTTGCACCTATTGAAAACAAGTATTCACAATATTTTCTCATAGAGATTTTCAATAGTAAAAGGCCAATGGAAGACTATTTACAACGTTATTTTCTAAAATAAACAAACTTGCATTAAGAATATTTACAGGTAAGAAGGGGTTATGTTGGGTCCCCATAATACTAGTGATTACCCCATTACTATTGTAGTTGTACCCCTTATTAATATTTGTTGTGCCCCTATTGTGCCCCTATTGTTACTATTGTGCCCCATAGAAGCCCACTATTGTTATTATTGTGCCCTTACATTATTATTGTTATGTAGGCTCTGATTATGTTATGACCCCTTAGACTCCTATATATAGAAA
>APFE031527205.1:76726-91094 GCA_000404065.3 Pinus taeda | reverse complement strand
CCCTTCTGAAGTGCCCTTCCTTACCGCATTTCCAACACACCACCTTTATAGGTTTTCCTGGAGATTTAGATCTCCCTCTAGATTTAGATCTCCCACTCGATGACTTATTTTTGTTTCTATTCTGGGACTGTCCTCGTATAGACAAGGAATCACCATTCTGGTTGTCCATATTTTTCCGTCTCATCTCCTCCGTCAGCAAGGCTGAGACTATTTCGTCAAACTGCAAAGTAGTTGCATTGCTACCTATTGCAATAACAAGAATATCCCACAAATCTGGTAGAGAACACAACAAACTGATGCACTTATCTTCATCTGAAATTTTAATATCAATAGATGATAACTGACTTACCACAGTATTAAATGCATTTAGATGCTTTGTCACCGAGTCTCCATCTTTCATCCTCAGGTTATACAGCTTTTTCCGCACGAACAATTTATTCACCGGAGACTTAGATTGGTACAAAGTCCCTAACTTGCCCCACAAAGCCTTCGCCGTAGCTTCCCCTGATACATTCAACAATACTGAATCTGAGACACACAATCGTATTGTGCTCTTTGCCTTTCGATCCAACTTCTCCCATTCTTCATCGGTCACTCCCGTTGGTTTAGTACCTACATCTATTGTGATCCACTGATCTTTATCCACCAATAGATCCTCCATCTTGAGTTTCCACAACTCAAAACTCTGACCATTAAACTTCTTGATCTCTATCTTTCCACTGCTCGCCATCTTCTTTCACCACCAGAATCGATCTCGCAGATCTCCCACTGAACAGGGCCTACCATAGGCTAGAGCGAAGCCCCTCAGCAACAAAGGCGTCCCCTTAAAGCCAAAACAACTCTGATACCAAATGTAGGTTTTAACCCCATACAGAAATTACCTGCATATGAATTCTAAAAACACAGAAAATAAACAATGCAAGAGCATAACACATAAAACACATATACATAGAGATTTTCCCCTGGATCCCAAAACCGGGACTACCATCTTGATTTGTTTTCATTATATTCCTTTCAATGTTATAATACATATTTATACATGTCGAATCATCCAATACCATGGACTGAAAAACCATCGTGTCCAATACCATGGACCAAAAACCATCGTGTCCAATACCATGGACCGAAAACCATCACATCCAAAAACATGTGCGAAAAACATGCACAAAACCATAGGTGGGTCCACCCATCCTAACATAGGGTCCAAAACCAAAATTTTACGGGGTTATGGTTACGCCTCAAACCCCCTGTGACCTCCCCCTCCAACCCCCGGTTAACTACATGGGCTAGTAGTGGAAAGAATATAACACAACCCAACAATTTGAAGACAAAGAAAAAGTTCCAAAAAACATTAGAAAGTGGGTTTTTTCTAAAGAAAAATCAAAATAACCCTCTGTATAAGATTTCAAATTCCTTTTTCCAAATTCATCATATTTATTTGACAAAGAGAAAGAATAGAGTTGAAGGAGAGAAGGGAATTGAAGCCAATTGGTGGCTGAGAAAAGAGGAGGTGTTGCGCATAGAGCAGGAGGCACTACGCAGAGCAGATTAAGGAGGCGTTGTGTATAGAGGAGAGAGTGTTGTGCATAGGGATGAAGCGTTGCGCATAGGGCGAGTTTCTAGTGCAATTTTACATGGCGCTACGCATAGAGCCGGAGAGTTGCGCACCTATACAAGGCACTGCGCATAGGTCCAGCAAGCACCAAAACCACCCTATCAATCATACAAATTGCTCTTTTGCCACCTAGAACTTCTAAACAAGTAAGTGCACTCCTTGAATTATCCTCCCAGAATTCAGTTCATGATTTTGAAGTTGGTTTTCTATTTAAAATTTCAAACCCTAGGTTGCCTACAATTCCCTCCACCTATCTGTTATACCCCAATTCCCTCAAACAAATCCCTACACCTATCCCTTATACCCTAATTCCCTCAAACAAACCCCTCCACCTATCCTTGAATACCTTAATTCTCTCAAAAAAAACCCGTCCACCTATCCCTTATACCCTAATTCCATCAAACAAACCCCTCCACCTATCCCTTATAACCTAATCCCCAAAACAAAATCCTTAAAACCCTATTTACTAAACAATCCCTACCAAAACAAATACCCTCCTTCTCACTCTCATATCATATATATTTCATCCTACATCGCATAAGCTCATCTCCCCTTCCCTATCCCTATTCACCATAACTCACTTCTTGATTACCTTCTCTAGGGTTTCAAAGCTTCAAAATTAAAAAACATGAATAAAGAGGATAGAGATTATGAGGAGGAGGAAAACAGTGGCAGTGAAAGCATGGGATATGAACCTCAGCATCAAAGAAAACCACATAAGGGAGGCAGAATCGTCAGAGAGGAACCATCAAACATCAGATAGATATAGGCTTCTCATATGATTGTATCTTGTTTCAGGCATCTAGGATGTTATGAGTTTTGTGAGCAAGTAGAAAGAGTTCAACATCATCCTAAGTTGACCAGGTATTTTGTAGCCAATCTTCGTGATAAGAAAGTAACTCTTGTCAGGGTGACATTTACATTTTCATCCTCCATCATTGCTAATGCTACAAGGATTCCAAATGTGGGGGAAAAATGGTATAAGGCACAAGATTTGGATGAGCACTACTATGAGCCATACATCAAATCCATGTACATGAATGAAAAGAAGAGGACCTTTCCTTTTAGGTTCCTTGAAGACAAGTATGCCCCTATGATGAGTATAATTATGAAGTATTTTACATGTGAGGGTAGATTTTCTAGATTATACACCTATCATATTAGGCTTCTTATGCACTTCACAAGAGTGAAAATGTTGAACATCCCATATTTCTTGTTTAGGAACATTAAGAAGATGGCCTACATTGTACAGAAAAAGCCATACCCCTAGCAAATGAGTAGTATCTATCACTATTACTTGATTAAGATGATTGTACTACATCATCTCAACCTCCTCAACATCTCCTGGGATACATTCATTGCCAATGACATCTTCAATGGTCCTCAGATTCCTCAACCGGTGCCCCAAAAAGCAGAAAGGCCTTCCAGAAGTGCCAAAGTAAAGAAAAGTGAGAAGGCTAGAGAGACTAAAGCTATTGAGGAGCCAAAATCCTACAAAACATATCAGACAGGGGCTAGAAAGTTATTTCCAGTGGATAGGCAAGTGTTTACTCCACTTGATGTGGAAGGGGCCTTGCCTTCTTCATCAGCTCATAGGACAATGCTTGCTCCACAAAATGTGGAAGGGGCTTTTCCTTCTTCATCAACACAACAGATACAATAGGTGCAGCAGGTGCATAAAGGGAAGGAATAGATGTTGGAGGAAATCCTCAATGATGAAGAGGAAAAGGAATTTTATTTGATGGAAGATGATGAACCAGAACAACACACATCCATCCTGGCATTGAGATAGTTGACTTGGAGGCTCAAGATGAGGCAACAAACAAAAATATAACCATAAGGGAAAAAGATGCACATATCCAAGCACTGATGGACAACTTCGCAAGAACTAAGTATGTAATTTCATTCCTTGAGCAAGAGAACAATTAGTTGAGTGACAAATAGGTCCTTATGGAGTTCGAACTTCTCAAAGCAAAGAGGCAAGGTGACAAAGGCAAGTCAGTAATGCAAGAGGAAGAAACCCCAGCCACCTTGACTACAAAACAAAGACTTGAGAAGGAGATTGAGGAGGATAGAGAAACTTGGCTTGACAGTGTCAATTTTCATTTGGAGAAGCTACTACGAAAGGCCAATAGGGACAATCAAATCATTAGGCACATGGCTCGCCATTACAGGACTCGGAACAAGATTTGCAACATAAGGGTCAAGCAAATGAAGATAAGGCTAAAACAAGCACTCAAAGGAAAAAAGGAGGGTGATAGGCTTAGGTTGCTTGCTGAAGCCTCCTTGGCTAACCAAGACACTTAATGGTGGTGTTCTCCACAAATTTTGAGTAAGTTTTGAAGAATTCTTGCCTTTTGGAGAATTTAGCAATTTTTGACACAGAAATTTTGGCTCTTTCCTAGGGGAATCCAATGAGGAAATGGTCAGCATTTTTGGATTCACAATGATGAGTACATGCACCCTATGCAGTTTCTAAGCTTTTGGATCATACTTGGTCAACCAAAAGGTCAAAAAACACTCAAACATGACCTTTCTGCCTTCTTTTTGAGCCACAGAAGCATTCTTGGGAGAATCAGTTTTTTAGGGGTCAAATCAACTCCAAATGGGAAACTAAAGGCAGATTTGGAAAGTAGACATGATAGTCTTTCCAATGAGCTATCACGAGCTCAATTTGGACACAAGGAAAACCTCCAAAATGGTCCTACAAAAAGGGTTGCGCATAGGGCAATTTTATCTTGAATTTTCACTTCACTGTGCCATGAGTGTAATTTTGAGTTTTCTCTCATTGATGATGTTTTTACTGATGTAAATGGTAACTAGGCATGTAAATAGGATGGATAATATTTACTAGAAGGTATATTCATTAGATCAAAAGTTATCTTGAGGACAAATGAATCAGTTTCCTCCCTTTTAGTGGCAAGTTGTTAGGTTGCCTAGATTCCAGTTTCTTGTTCAGTTTTTGATGGATTGGTTCCTCATCCTAGGGATTTGACCCCTGAGGATGGGAGGAGGTTGAATAAATGTCTATATCTTCTTCTTCTTTCTCATTGTAAAGGGTTGGACTTAGTTGGATGCTTATGCTTTGAGTAGACATCATTTTGTATCAGTTTTAGCAGGAGATTAATGAAAAATTGCAGTGATTTCTTTGGGATCCATGTGGTATGATGTTCAGTTCAGTTTTCTCTATTATGATAATATGTTAAAACGTTTTTTGTACTTCATCAATCATTTCATTTCCTTTAAGTGGATGTTTTCAAATTGATAGGCAGAACCCATAATATTTATGCTCTATTTTGGGAAAATATTCACAGTCTATGTTATCTTCAGTTTAGGAAGAATCCATGTTTGCTTGCATGCTCTTTCTAGCTCCTCACTTGTCTTGAATCACCTCATCCATCAAACCCTAGAGTGTTGAGCCTTGTGCCTACCTTGCCCCATCGAATACCCTGCAATTTTGACCTAATTTCCTTGCCCTAATTGTTTGGCTCCTCCTGATCTAATAAAACCCTTCAAAATCAAATCAAACCTTATGCTACTATACGTAGCCTAATATCATTTTCTTGATCCAGTCATCGTGGTTGAGATCCTTACGGAGAGTAAGCGTGGTTTGTGGTTACCCTGGCATTTCCTTCCTTCAGCCTGAGGTTCAATCCAGGTGATAACATAGTGGCAACCATACTGGGGAACGAAAGATCAGAAGTTAATCACCCCAGTAAGATGTTTCATTTGAATTCTTAAGCTTGTGGATGATGAGTTTTAGAATTTAATAGGCTGAAATTGAAAGTTGTAAAGAAATATATTAAATTTCAAAATTAGACATATTGACTTCCTGAAAGTACATCATATCCAATTCAGATCTGAATCCTCCAACCATTGTCAACGATCCTCATAAAATTGGGCGAAAATCTAAGAAATTTGCAGAGAAATCTAGTTTAGCTAGAGAACAATCAAGTGAGGATTTCATTCCTCGAGTTAATTCACTCCCAAGAAGGTTAGACACTTTGCAAGACATTGAGTTTGATATCGATTTTGAGCAGAGTTTATTTCATAGTAAATCTTTAATTTGGATTGGTCAAACAGTTTTTGATTCCTCTATATCTCTTTAACCCCATTGAAGACCTTTTTCACACAATAAATCAGGGTCATAGCTTATTCAGACTCTTGATCATTTGTAGAACCTCTCTTCAAACATAAACACTTGGGTACAACATAAGACTCATAGGCCATCTTTTGATTTTCAAAATACTTCCTTTGCATCTACTGCCACTCAAATTATCTCTCACCCTCTGCCTTTTCTTCTTCACAGATTGTTCACACCACTCAAGCTATCGTTAATCCCCCTTTGAGTATACCGAATATCTCAATCCTTGTCTTAAATCCACCACTTCTCCCACCTCCAATTATGGCTGCCCAATATGCACCCCTTGTTTTTCCTCAAAATCCTGGTGTAATGCCCCCTGATTATCAAACCAAAATACCTTTCCTTGATGGCACCCAAACCATCACAGCTCAACAACACATAGACAATATGAATGATTTCTTTGACCTCCATGAAGTTGAAATTGAAGATGTGTTGATGAGGCTGTTTGTATAAATTTTTGGAGGAGAAGTTCAGAAATGGTTCAGAGCCCTACCAGCAGCTTCTATCACTACTCTACCCGTCCTCTAGAGGCAGTGCCTAGATCACTGGGAGGTGAAGAAGAATCCCCTTCAGATTTTGTCTGAATATGATAACATCAAAAGAAATGTTGGCGAGAGTGTGCAAGACTATTATGTGAGATTTAATGCAGTATACAATGTTATCCCTGCAAATATCAAACCACCAATGGGATTGGTTTTGCTTAAGTTTCCAGATGGATTTGATGTCGATATGGCATATCAGTTGCATGAACGTGATCCTACAACTCTAGAAGACATGCAAAAGAATGATGTGAGAGTAGAAGCAAACTTGCTTGCCAAAAGAGCAAGAATGAGATCATAGAAAAGAGTGACCATGAAAGAAGAAGCATCTACTTCAGATGAAAAAATGGATACATTGATTTGAATGATGGAAAGGATGGTTGATCGGTTGTCCATCACAGACAGACCTGAACCGCAAATCCAGAACCCAAACTTTAGAGGGCAGCAGCAGCCCCAATTCTAAATCAAGCAAAGAGAGCAAAAAGCACCGGAACAACTAGCGCAACAACAACAACAACAGATCAGAACTCCCTTACAACAGAATTATATTCAAGGAGTGGAAGAAGAAGAGGAGGAAGATCTGGTATTTGAAACAAATCACTTCTTCACAGCTGATGGTATGCCTATATTTCTGACCGAAGATGAGGAGTATGCAAAAAGTTCTAACACTCTAAAGGATGAGGACTACATCTTGGCAAATGATGTTGTTTTTGAGGCTGAATCTGATGATTATCAACGTGGTTACATGAATGATTTGAGCGCACAGCAGAGACAATATCCTTTGAGGAGCAGAGATGTACTAGTCAGTCATATTCAGAAGAGGAAGGATGTTAAGTCAAAGAATGATCTCTCAAACAATCAGAAAAAAGGAAAGGATCATGCTCATCAAAATCCTGGCAAGGTAAATCAACCATCAACAAGTACAGCTACAAAAGAGAAAGACAATCAGAAAAGGATAGTGCAACGAAGGACCAAACAGATAAGAGTGAAATTAGTGTAAAAGACGTAGAAAAATCACATCTTTTAATTTAGAAAGTGAAATTGCGAAATTGAAAGTGTCCATTCCTTTGATCGAGCTTGTTAAGAATACCCATTACAAACACCATGTGTCTAGAATACTGCAAATTGATCCTTTGTCCGACATAGTGAATGTTGAGGATGATCATCCTGAACTTATTTTTGGTCCAACTATAGAAGGTCAGCTAGAAGATAGTGAAGTCTTGCCCTTTTATTTGAGTCTTAGACTGCATGAGTATATTCTTCATAATGCTATGCTTGATTCCGGTGCTTCCCACAATTTGATGCCCAAGGAAATTATGGAAAAGTTGGGCTTGGATATCACCCGAAAATATCATGATTTGTACTCATTTGATTCTCGTAGAGTTCATTGCATTGGTCTCATCAAAGATTTGGTGGTTTCCTTAGATCAAATCCCAGCCAAGAATGTCTTGATGGACGTGGTAGTAGCTGATATACCACCTCGAATTTGTATGTTGTTTTCTAGATCGTGGGGAGCCAAACTCAAAGGCACTTTACAACTTGACTTCTCTTATGCTACAATCCCTGTTTCCGGTCAATTGAGGAAATTGTACCGAGAAAAGAAGATGAAGTATATGCTCACTAGTAAAGAGAAGCCCATAATCATCTGGTAAATTTTGTACATACAGATTTAGAGTCTTTTGTTTTGTACACTAAGAGTGGATTGAATTATGTAGATATTCAGCTCATAGAAGTAGATGATGTACCAGAAATTTTCGAAAATTTTAGAGCAGTTCTTAATCAAGAAAAGGAAAAAATGGCAATTCCTTCTTAGCAGCCTCCGCAGGAGCAGAAAGTCAGTGAAGAACAGAAAAATGAAGCAACCGGCAAAGGTAAGATCGAAACTAAAGCAAAACTCCAACATCTGGAAGATGAAGACGGCCTTTGGAGCATGGACTTTGATGGTGCTTTGGGTAAAGGTGGTGCAGGTATTGGAATTTGGATTCAAAGTCCTATTTTTCAACCAGAAAAAGTTCCAAGTAATGTTAGAGTGTGTTCCTGTAAATTAGATTTTGATTTCTCTAACAATGAAGTGGAGTACGAGGCATTGATTATAGGTCTAAAGATTTTGAAGAAGCTGGGTGCGAAAAGGATTTTTGTTTATGGTGATTCAGAGCTAGTGATTAAAAAAGTCAAAGGAGAATATCAAGTGAAGCATCCGAGGATGAGAGCTTATAGGAATGTAGTCCTAGATATATTGAATATGTTTCTATAATACACATTGACAGCAGTGTCGAGAAGTCAAAACAACATTGTTGATTCACTTGCTACAGCAGCGAGAAATCTGAAAATTCCAATGAATTCTAGCAATAAGTTTGAAATTCATGTCAAACATAGGCCTACTATTCCTGATAATTTGAGATATTGGAAAGTTTTTTGCGATCACAATGAAGTTAGTTCCTTTTTGCAGAATGAAGGGAAGTTTAAGAATGCTTTCATTGATTACGTTTGTGATTCTGATGAACAAGACATTGAGGTAAATCAGATGAATGTTTTATAGCTGAAGGATAATGTTATTGCTAGAGGTCTTATACCTTTAGAGGAGTTGTTTGATCAAGATGATGTGGCAAGAAAACCAACCTTGGTTCCTACTGAAAAAGGAGTTGAAGATGTAAACATTGGAACAGTAGACCAGCCCAAGCTTGTTAAGCTATCAAAAACATTATCTCCCGAATCAAAAGCTAAGTATGTTAAGTTTCTTTCTAAATTTTCTGATGTTTTTGCATGGGATTACTCAGATTTGAAAATATATGACAAGAACATCATTCAACATACCATACCTATCAAGCCAGATCAAAAACCCTTTAGACAAAATTTGAGGAGGATCAACCCAAAGTTGCTGCCATCCTTCAAGAAAGAGGTAAATAGATTGTTTAAAGCTGGTATCATTGTTCCAATGAGATTCTCTGATTGGGTTTCAAATTTGGTCCCGGTACAAAAAAGGACTCGAGAGATAAGGTTGTGTATTGATTTCCAGAACCTAAATAAAGTATCCCTCAAAAAAAATTATCATCTTCCTAAGATGGACCATATTCTGCAAAGAGTAGTTGGAGCATCATGAATGTCACTACTAGATGGCTACTCAGGTTACAATCAGATCTTGGTGCACGAAAAAGACCAAGACAAAATTGCCTTCACAACACCATGGGGAACTTTTCAGTATGCCAAGATGCCATTTGGGTTGAAGAATGTCGGGGCCAATTTTCAACGGGCCATGTATATAGCTTTCGCTAACAAGAAGGATGTTTTCTTAGTGGTTTACTTAGATGACTTGACAGTATTTTCTAGTTCAGACAATGAGCATTTACACCACCTGAGGATTGTTTTTCATAAATGCAGGGAGTTCAAGATTTCTTTAAATCCAAAGAAGAGTCTTTTTGCCATGGAGGAAGGTAAACTCCTCCATTATATAATTTCCAAAGATGGGTATTCACATTGATCCTTCTAGGGTGGAGACAATTCAGCAAATAGAATTTCCGCGCAAGAAAAAGGAGATCCAAGCCTTCAACGATAAGATGAACTTCTTACGTAGATTTATACCAAATTTGGTTGAGCATTTGCATGAGTTAACTAATATGTTGAAGAAGGATAGCACTGTGAAATGGACCGAAGATTCCATGAAATCTTTCAACTTGGTAAAGCTTGCTTTGACCACAGCCCCATTTTTATTAGTCCCAATTATACTCATGACTTTATTATATTTTCATTTGCATCTGAGCACACTTTGGTTGCAGTGTTGATGCAAAAGAAGGACTAGGTGGAGCAGCACATTGCATTTTGTAGTCGGACTATCAAAGATGCTACTCTACAATATAACATCATTGAGAAACAAGCTTTGGCTCTTATAAAGGCATTGAAGGATTTTCAAGTTTACATTTTGCATTCACATACCATAGCATATGTTCCCAACGTAGTTGTCAAATCTGTCCTCATGCAAACTGATCCGGAAGGAAGAAGAGGTAAGTGGATAGCAGCGATGTTAGAGTATGATCTTGATATTAAGCCCATGAAACTGATCAAAGGTCAAGGCTTGGAAAAACTCATGGCTGAATCGAATCTTCATGCTCTAGACATAAATCTCATTGCAGCAATGTCAAATGATGAAGATGGTGGCACCCTCATTTAGGTATCAGAGATGTTTCTCAACTCACCTTGGTATTCCGATATAGTATATGTTCTTCAGCATCTTTCTCCTCCTCCTGGAATGTCGAAAAGTAAAGGTAGATCACTAAAGCTGAAGTTTGCAAAATTATGCATTTTAGATAGTGCTCTCTATTGGAAAGATCCAGAAGGGGTTCTTATTAATTGTTTGGTAAAAAATGAAGCTCAGCAGGTAATGAATGATTTTCATAGAGGAGATTGTGGGGGTCACTTGTTTTGGAAAACAACAGCTAATAAAATCTTGAGAGCAGGGCATTATTGGCCATTTTTGTTTTCAGATTTGTATAAAATAGTCATGAGATGCCACGAATGTCAAGTTTTTCAAGGAAAAAGGAAGTTTCTCCCTCTTCCTATGAAACCAGTTGTGGTTAATGCACCATTCCAGCAATGGGGGCTTGATTTCATAGGAGAAATTCATCCTAAATCATCAACACAGCACAGATGGATTTTGACAGCTACCAATTACTTCACCAAATAGATCGAAGCCATTCCAACAAGGCAAGCTATGGACATGGTAATCATTTATTTTTTAGAGTTCAATATCTTGTCTCGTTTTGGTTTCCCTCACAAGATTATTACAGATAATGCAGCAGTGTTTAAGTCGAAGAGAATGGTTGAGTTTTGCAACAAATACAGCATCACATTGGGTCATTCTAAGGCCTACTATCCACAGGGCAATTGATCGAGGTGGATGTCGGTGGCCACCCACCTATCCCATTTGGACCCCCACAACTGTCTCTTTCAATTTTTCAGTTTCCGTAATTGTAGCACAATTTACTATTTTTAGTAGTTTTTTCGGGTCCTGAACTTCCGGAGCCGTTTTGAGGCCATAAACAACGTTTTTTGGGAAATCTAGGGGCAACATGGGTCCATGGCCCAGTGTTGCACTTCCTAAAGTGGTAGTTCTCATATAGATATTTCTAACAAGCTATCATACGCGTCAAACAGAGATCGTATGCCAAAGTTACGACCTCGGGAAATTGTTGTACCAATTTACCCAAAACGGGGCCCACAATTTGGCGTTTCATCTTCTAGGGTTAGGTTTTGGAGTGTGAAGGGTTTTTCATTGTTTCTCAACAATAAATAGGCCTTCGAGCCTCATTGTAACACATTTAAGAATAGTTCAGAGGCATGTAGCTGCCACATCTCTTCTCAGAGATAAGCTACTATCGCCTTAGCTGGTTTATTTCCATTTCTGGTTGTAATCATATTTCAGTGTTTTCCATTAATGAAATGAAGTATTATTTCCACTACATCTTTGTGTATATGGTTATCTCTGTATTTTGTTGCGTTCCTGTTTAAATCCGAATCAGTGGTATCAGAGCGGTCTGCTTTTTCTCTGTTTTTCTTTGCATGTCCCCAACGAGGTCGGGATATAAGGAGTTAGCGCTTGAACTGGTCGAACCTTTGCAAGACCAGCCTCGCAAATCCCAATAGCCTCCCATGGCAGATGAGAAGAAAGACGAGGGGGCAGGAGATCCTATCAAAATCTTGCTCGAAGAAGCACTCGGCAAAGTAACACGATGATGGATAACTTTGCGCAGATCCTTCAACGGCTACCCAAAGGTGACGCATCAGCTTCCAGTAGCTACTCTGGAAATGCCACGCCCTTTAAGGTACAAGTTAATTTTGAAATCCCCATATTCGAGGATCAGATAGAGGCAGATGCTGTAGATAAATGGTTAAATCTGCTAGAGGGTTATTGTTATGTTCATGAATTTTCGAGTTGGGAAAAGATTGTTTTCGCTCTTCTCAAAGCAGCTCCCCATGTCAAGGACTGGTGGGAAACCTACAGCGAGCAGAAGGATGAAAGTAATGGCTCACTATTTTCAGCCGCACCCACTTGGAATTCATTCCGAGATGCCATCAAGGAGCAGTACTATCCTGTCAAAGGCTATGAGGACAAATACATCAAATGGACCACGCTGTGGTAGGGACGGGACCAAGATGTGCCGGATTTCATAAACATTTTTCATACCCTTCGCACACAATTGGGTATCAAAGATTCTGAGCTACATCTGGTACTCAAATATCGCGGCTGCCTACACAAATACATCCAGGAAGAGATGGAGTTCTTGAACATCTCCTCACTCGGGAAAGCATACCGATACGCTATCAAAATCGAGCAAAAGTTCAAACAGAAGAAGTGAGACTTTGGATCTGCGAATCAGAAGACCAAAGGACAAAGCCAAGGCAGGGTGACCCAAGACAACCCATTGAAGCTGCAAGAAAAGAACAACACCACGAAGTGAGTGTCGGACCAAGCAGTCACTGGTGGCCGAGTTGAAGGCTTCTGAATCAGATGCATGTTCCGACCCTGAGCCCGAACCCGACAAGGGGAATGGCAAAGGGAGGCAGATCATTGATGTGGATCCCAGCGCCATTGTTGCCACTGCCAAGATCCAGAAGAATGAGCCCGAAGAGCTCGAGGAGGGGGAACGTCTTTTCCACTCACAGATGTGGGTGAAGGGTTCACCGCTACAATTCGTTGTCGATAGTGGCAGCCAAAAGAACCTCATTTCAGCAGAGGTCGCGAAGCAGTTGGGCCTACCGACTACACCACACCCACAGCCGTACAGTATCGGGTGGCTTCATGAAGGACGAGATCTCAAAGTTCGTCAGCAGTGTCGCCTTCCCTACAGCTTCAAACCATTCACAGACGAGGTATTGTGTGATGTTACACCTTTGGATGTTTGTGATGTATTATTAGGCCAGCCATACTCGTGGAGGCGACATGTTGTGTATGAGTCAAGGCCTAGTGCTGTCATTATTTCTTTGAGTAATTCATTATGCAGGATACCGGAGGTAGCCCCACCTACCGCCACCTCTTTGATCATTGCTAAGAAAGGCGGCAAGCTCATCTCCCAGACCAGGAAATTCATCTGTATGGTTCGCTCCCAAAGTAAGGGGAAAATCGTTGCTACATCCATGACCCCCGCAAAGGGTTACTCCATGCAGCAGTAGCAGCAGAGGGATACAGTCATGACAGAACACAGGAACAACTTCTCCTCACCCACAGGGCTACCACACAAGTTTCAGGTGGGCGACAAAGTTTGGTTACATCTACAGAAAGAACGCCTTACCAGAACCCATCAGAAACTCAGACCACTCCGACATGGTCCTTACACGAGTACCAAGGCTACGTGCAACAATGCTTTGAAGCACATCATTCCTCCATTCCTTCGCTTGTACCAAGTGTTCAATGTGGACCATCGTCGACCATGCTTCCCACCATTACTGGACACATCAGAGATTGCAGGACAAGTTCAGCAGATGGAGGAACTCAACGCAATGGGGACCATTGCTTCCTAAGGGGGGGGAATGATCCAGGTGGATATTGGTGGCCACCTGCCAAGTCCACCTGGACCCCCACCATTGTCTTTCTCAGCATTTTCAGTTTCCTTAATTGTAGCACAACTTACTATTTTTAGCAGTTTTTCGGGGCCTGAACTTCTGGAGCCGTTTTGAGGCCCTAAACGACGTTTTTGGGAAATCTGGGGGCAACATGGGTCCATGGACAAGATGTTGCCCTTCCCAAAGTGGTAGTTCTCGATAAGAAATCTTTCTAACGAGCTATCATACGCATCAAACGGAGATCGTATGCCAAAGTTACGACCCCGGGAAATTGATGTACCAATTTACCCAAAACGGGGCCCACAATTTGGCGTTTCATCTTCTAAGGGTCGGTTTTTGGAATGTGAAGGGTTTTCCATTGTTTCTCAATAATAAATAGGCCTTCGAGCCTCATTGTAACACAAGTTTGGAAAACAGTTCAGAGGCATGTTAGCCCACACATCTTCTTCTCAGAGATTTAATGCTACCATCGCACTAGTTGGTTTATTTCCAATTCTGGTTGTAAGGCATATTTCA
>APFE031527205.1:48329-68527 GCA_000404065.3 Pinus taeda | reverse complement strand
GCGTTGAGCCAAAAAACCTGTTTTTAGGACAAAATTTTCGAAATGACAAAAATTTCTCCGAATTTGCTCAAATTCGGAGTGAAGACCCTCCATCATGTATTGTGCCCCGCCAATGAAGCCTCGGCCAAAATTTGGAGTGAATCAGGCTTTTTTTTCCGTTTTAGTGCTTTGCTCAATCGCCTCTTTCAAACAAGTTTCGGGCTCCAAACCCAGTGCGCCACGCGCCTCACCCAATGCACCGCGCGCTTGTATTTTAACACTGTGGCTTTGTGCCCAGTGCGCTGCGTGCAGCCAATGCGTCGCGCGCCTAGCCCAGTGCGTCGCGCGCCTGAAAACTGCTCCAACCTCCACTCAAACTCACAAATTCGCTTTGGAACGATCTTCTCCACTCTTGGCATGTACAATGAGTTGAAAATGTATTGAAATATCTTTATAAAGACTCCCTTTTAATTTTTGCTTGGTCCATAACCCATTTTGTAATGTTTTGTCATTGACATTTTTTCAGGATTAATAGACTTCTGACCTTTTGGTTTCCTCCTTAAATTTGGTTGAAATAATGATTTTCTTTGACAATTTTTGCAGGGATAGTTGTGATATAATCTGGCAAAGGATACCAAGGCTGCATCTGGACAATTCAAGAACTGAAATTTTTGAAAATTTATTACAAAAATGAGATGACGACTTATCTTCAAAACAGATTTTTGAAGAGAATTCCTAATCTATCTGTATAATGATAAAAATTATTGAGGTAACCACCTATCAAGGACATCCCTCTGGCCTGCTAGTCTTCTTAGACTTTGCAAAACAAAATTGACTTAACCCTAGACCTAATGACCGAGAACACTTGTCATGACCTAGAAATTTGACCTCTTGATTTTTATGAACAGACCTGAGCCAGGAGTGCCAAACATGAGGGGAATGAGTGACACAAACCATTCCGTCAGAGTTATGGCATGCCTAACGAAATGCAACTGATCGAAACTGATGGGACACCTAAACATGAAATGAAAAAAAGAGCTTTGATCTCTGACGGAGGGATAACTAGACCGACTCTAATAGGGGCCCTGCCTTGTTCATCAACTCATAGGCAAATGCTTGCTCCACAAAATGTGTAAGGGGCTTTGCCTTCTTCATCAACACAACAGGTACAACAGGTGCAGCAGGTGCATAAAGGGAAGGAAAAGATGTTGGAGGAAAGCCTCAATGATGAAGAGGAAAGGGAATTTGATTTTATGGAAGATGATGAACCAGAACAGCCACACATCCATCATGGCATTGAGATAGTTGACTTGGAGGCTCAAGATGAGGCAACAAATGAAAATATAACCATAAGGGAAAAAGATCCACAGATCCAAGCACTGATGGACAACTTCGCAAGAGCTAAGTATGTCATTTCATACCTTAAGCAAGAGAACAAGCAGTTGAGTGACAAACAGGTCCTTATGGAGTTGGAACTTCTCAAAGCAAAGAGGCAAGGTGACAAAGGCAAGTCAGTAATGCAAGAGGAAGAAACCCCAGCCACCTTGACTACAAAACAACGACTTGAGAAGGATATTGAGGAGGATAGAGAAACTTGGCTTGACAGACTCAATTTGCATTTGGAGAAACTGCTACAAAAGGCCAGCAGGGACAATTAAACCATTAGGCACATGGCTCGCCATTACAGGACCCGGAACATGATTTGCAACATAAGGGTCAAGCAAATGAAGACAAGGCTAAAACAAGCACTCAAAGGAAAAAAGGAGGGTGATAGGCTTATTTTTCTTGATTAAGCCTCCTTGGCTAACCAAGACACTTGATGCTGGTGTTCTCCACAAATTTTGAGTAAGTTTTTAAGAATTTTTTCTTTTTGGAGAATTTAGCAATTTTTGACACAGACATTTTAGCTTTATGTGCAGTGCCACTGGCGCTACGCTTTTCCTAGGGACATCCAATGAGGAAATGGTCAGCATTTTTGAATTCACAATGATGAGGACATGCACGTTGTGCATTTTCTAAACTTTTGGAGCAGACTTGGTCAACCAAAAGGTCAAAAAATGACCTTTCTGCCTTATTTTTGAGCCACGGAAGCATTCTTGGGAGAATCGGTTTTTGAGGGGTCAAATCAACTCCAAATGAGAAAATAAATGCAGATTTGGAAAATAGATAGGATATTCTTTCCAATGAGCTATCATGAGCTCAATTTCGACATTGAGAAGACCTCCAAAACGGTCCTGCAAAAAGTGTTGCGCATAGAGCTTGGGCGTTGCTCATAGGGCAATTTTATCCTGAATTTTCACTTCACTATGCCATGACTGTAATTTTGAGTTTTCTCTCATGGATGATGTTTTTACTGATGTAAATGGTAACTAAGCATGTAAATAGGATGGATAATAGTTACTATATGGTAGATTCATTAGATCAAAAGTTATCTTGAGGACAAATGAATCAGTTTCCTCCCTTTTAGAGGCAAGTTGTTAGGTTGCCTAGATTCCAGTTTCTTGTTCAGTTTTTGATGGATTAGTTCCTCATCCTAGGGATTTGACCCCTGAGGATGGGAGGAGGTTGAATCAATTTCTATATCTTTTTCTTCTTTCTCATTGTAAAGGGTTGGACTTAGTTGGATGCTTATGCTTTGAGTAGACATAATTTTGTATTAGTTTTAGCATGAGATTAATGAAAAATTGCAGCTATTTCTTTGGGATCCATGTGGTATGATGTTCAATTCAGTTTTCTCTATTGTGATCATATGTTAAAAAAAAAATTGTACTTAATCAATCATTTCATTTCCTTTAAGTAGATGTTTTCAAATTGATATGCAAAACCCATAATATTTATGCTCTGTTTTGGGAAATATTCATAGTCTATGTTTTCTTTCGTTTAGGAAGAATCCATGTTTGCTTGCATGCTCTTTCTAGCTCCTCACCTGCCTTGAATTATCTCACCCATCAAACCCTAAAGTGTTGATCCTTGTGCCTACCTTGCCCCATTGAATACCATGCAATTTTGACCTAATTTCCTTGCCCTAACTGTTTGGCTCCTCCTGATCCAATAAAACCCTTCAAAATCAAATCAAACCTTGTGGTACTATACCTAGCCTAATATCATTTTCTTAATCCAGTCATCTTGGCTGAGATCCTTACGGAGAGAACCCTCTCCTGGTCTATTAGGGCTAGCTACTTGGCTAAGCATGGTTTGTGGTTACCTTGGCATTGCCTTCCTTCAGCCTGAGGTTCAATCCAGGTGATAACATATTGGCGACCATATTGGGGAACGAAAGATCAGAAGTTAATCACCTTGTAAGATGTTTCATTTGAATTCTTAAGCTTGTGGATGATGAGTTTTAGAATTTAATAGGCTGAATTAGAAGTTGTAAAGAAATATATTAAATTTCAAAATTAGACATACTGGCTTCCCGAAAGTACACCAGATCCAATCCAGATCCGAATCCTCCAACCATTGTCAGTGATCCTCATAAAATTGAGCGAAAATCTAAGAAAGTTGCAGAGAAATCTAGTTTAGCTAGAGAACAATCAAGCGAGGATTTCATTCCTCGAGTGAATTCACTCCCTTGAAGGTTAGACACTTTGCAAGACATTGAGTTTGATATTATTTTTTAGCAGAGTTTATTTCGCAGTAAATATTTAAGTTGGATTGATCAAACAATTGTTGATTCCTCTATATCTCTTTATAACCCCATTGAAGACTTTTTTTCACACAATAAATCAGGCTCACAACTTATTCACACTCTTGATCATTTGCAGAACCTCTCTTCAAACATAAACACTTGGGTACAACATAAGACTCATAGGCCATCTTTTGATTTTCAAAATACTTCCTTTGCATCTACTGCCTCTCAAACTATCTCTCACCCTCTGCCTTCTTCTTCACATATTGTTCACACCACTCAAGCTATCGTTAATCCCCCTTTGAGTATACCGAATATCCCAATCCTTGTCTTAAATCCACCACTTCCCCCACCTCCAGATATGGTTGCCCGATATGCACCCCTTGTTTTTCCTCAAAATCCTGGTGTAATGCCCCCTAATTATCAAACCAAAATACCATTATTTGATGGCACCAAAACCATCATAGCTCAACAGCACGTAGACAAGATGAATGATTTCTTTGACCTCCATGAAATTGAAATTGAAGATGTGATGATGAGGTTGTTTGTACAAAGTTTTGGAGAAGAAGCTCGGAAATGGTTCAGAGCCCTACCAGCAGATTCTATCACCACTCTACCCGTCCTCCAGAGGCAGTTCCTAGATCGGTGGGAGGTGAAGAAGAATTCCCTTCAGATTTTGTCCAAATATGAGAACATCAAAATAAATGTTGGCAAGAGTGTGAAAGACTATTATCTGAGATTTAATGCAGTATACAATGCTATCCCTGCAATATCAAACCACCAGATGGATTGGCTTTGCTTAAGTTTCCATATGGATTTGATG
This sequence comes from Pinus taeda, assembly GCA_000404065.3. Lineage (NCBI taxonomy): Eukaryota > Viridiplantae > Streptophyta > Pinopsida > Pinales > Pinaceae > Pinus > Pinus taeda. The sequence continues at coordinate 64,097 of APFE031527205.1, read as the reverse complement.
ACGATATGGCATATCAGTTGCGTGAATGTGATCCTACAACTCTAGAAGACATGTAAAAGAACAATGTGAGCATAGAAGCGAACTTGCTAGCCAAAAGAGCAAGAATGAGATCAGAGAAAAGAGTGACCGTGAAAGAAGAAGCATCTACTTCAGATGTAAATTTGGATACATTGATTCGAACGATGGAAAGGATGGTTGACCGGTTGTCCATCACAGACAGACTTGAACAGCATATCCAGAACCCAAACTTTAGAGGGAAGCAACAACCCCAATTCCGAATCATGAAAAGAGAGCAAAAACCACCGGAACAACTAGCGCAACAACAACAGTAGATGAGAACTCCCTTACAACAAAATTATGTTCAAGGAGTGGAAGAAGAAGAGGAGGAAGATCTGGTAATTGAAACAAATCACTTCTTCACAGGTGATGGTATGCCTATATCTCTGACTGAAGATGAGGAGTATGCAGAAATTTCCAACACTCTAAAGGATGAGGACTACATCTTGGCAAATGATGTTGTTTTTGAGGCTGAATCTGATGATTATCAATGTGGTTACATGAATACTTTGAGCGCATAGCAAAGACAATATCCTTTGAGGAGCAGAGATGTACTAGTCAATCCTATTCAGAAGAGGAAGGATGTTCAGTCAAAGAATGATCTCTCAAACAATCAGAAAAAAGGAAAGGAGCATGCTCATCAGAATCCTGGCAAGGTAAATCATCCATCAACAAGTATAGCTGCAAAAGAGAAAGACAATCAGAAAAGGGATATTGCAACGAAGGAGCAAACAAATCAGAGGGAAATCGGTGTCAAAGAGGTAGAAAAAGTCACATCTTTGAATTTAGAAAGTGAAATTGCTAAATTGAAAGTGTCCATTCCTTTGACCAAGCTTGTTAAGAATACCCATTACAAACACCATGTGTTTAGAATACTGCAAATTGATCCTTTATCTGACATGGTGAATGTTGAGGATGATCATCCTGAACTTATTTTTGGTCTAGCTATAGAAGGTCAGCTAGAAGATAGCGAAGTCCCGCGCTTTTATTTGAGTCTTAGACTGCATGAGTATATTCTTCATAGTGTTATGCTTGATTCTGGAGCTTTCCACAATTTGATTCCCAAGGCCATTATGGAAAATTTGGGCTTGGATATCACCTGAAAATATCATGATTTGTACTCATTTGATTCTGGTAGTGTTTGTTGCATTGGTCTCATCAAAGATTTGATGGTTTCCTTAGATCAAATCCTAGCCAAGAATGTCTTGATGGAGGTGGAAGTAGCTGATATACCACCTCGATTTAGTATGTTGTTGTCTAGATTGTGGGGAGCCAAACTCAAAGACACTTTACATCTTGACTTCTCTTATGCTACAATCCCTGTTTTCAGTCAATTGAGGAAATTTTACCAGGAAAAGAAGCTAAAGTATATGATCACTAGTAAAGAGAAGCCCATAAATCATCTAATAAATGTTGTACATACAAATTTAGAGTCTTTTGTTTTGTACACTGATAGTGGATTGAATGATGTAGATATTCAGCTCATAGAAGTAGATGATGTACCAGAAATTTCCGAAAATTTTAGAGCAGTTCTTAATCAAGAAAAGGAAAAAATGGAAATTCCTTCTGAGCAGCCTCCACGGGAGCAAAAATTCAGTGAAGAAAAAAAAAATGAAGCAACCGGCAAAGGTAAGATCGAAACTAAATCAAAATTCCAACATCTGGAAGATGAAGACAGCCTTTGGAGCATGGACTTCGATGGTGCTTTGGGTAAAGATGGTGTAGGTATTGGAATTTGGATTCGAAGTCCTGTTTTTCATCCAAACAAAGTTCCAAGTAATGTTAGAGTGTGTTCCTATAATTAGCTTTTGATTTCTCTAACAATGAAGCGTAGTACGAGGCATTAATTACAGGTCTAAAGAATTCGAAGAAGCTGGGTGCGAAAAGGATTTCTGTTTATGGTGATTCAGAGCTAGTAATTAAACAAGTCAAAGGAGAATATCAAGCAAAGCATCCGAGGATGAGAGCTTATAGGAATGCAATCTGGGATATCTTGAAGATGTTTCCAGAATACACATTGACAGCGGTGTCGAGAAATCAAAACATCATTGTTGATTCACTTGCTACAGTAGCGAGCAATCTGAAAATTCCAATGAATTCTAGCAATAAATTTGAAATTCATGTCAAACATAGGCCTGTTCTTCCTGATAATTTGAGATATTGGCAAGTTTTTTGGGATGACAATGAAATTAATTCCTTTTTGTATAAGGAAGGGAAGTTTAAGAATGCTTTCATTGATGATGTTTATGATTCTGATGAATAAGACATTGAGGTAAATCAGATCGATGTTTTACAGCTAAAGGATAATGTTATTCCTAGAGGTCTTATACCTTTAGAGGAGTTGTTTGATCAAGATGATGTGGCGAGAAAACCAACCTTGGTTCCTACTGAAAAAGGAGTTGAAGATGTAAACATTAAAACAGTGAACCAGCCCAAGCTTGTTAAGCTATCAAAAACATTATCTCCCAAATCAAAAGCTAAGTATGTTAAGTTGCTTTCTGAATTTTCTGATATTTTCGCGTGGGATTACTCAGATTTGATATGACAAGAACATCATTCAGCATACCATACCTATCAAGCCAGATCAAAAACCCTTTAGACAAAAGTTGAGGAGGATCAACCCAAAGCTGTTGTGATCCATTGAGAAAGAGGTAATTAGATTGTTTAAAGTTGGTATCATTGGTAATTAGATTCTATAATTGGTTTACAAATTTGGCCCCGGTACGAAAAAAGACCAAAGAGATAAAGTTATGTATTGATTTCCGGAACCTAAATAAAGTATCCCTAAAAGATAATTATCCTCTTCCTAAGATGGACCATATTCTGCAAAGAGTAGTTGGAGCATCACGAATGTCACTACTAGATGGCTACTTGGGTTACAATCAGATCTTGGTGCACAAAAAATACCAAGACAAAACTTCCTTTACAACACCATGGGGAACTTTTCAGTATGCCAAGATGCCATTTGGGTTGAAGAATGTCGGGGCCACTTTTCAGCGGGCCATGGATATAGCTTTCGTTGATGAGAAGGATGTTTTATTAGTGGTTTACTTAGATGACTTGACAGTATTTTCTATTTCAGATGATGAGAATTTACACCACCTGAGGATTGTTTTTCAGAAATGCAGGGAGTTTGGGATTTCTTTAAATCCAAAGAAGAGTCTTTTTTCCATGTAGGAAGGTAAACTCCTCGGTCATATAATTTTCAAAGATGGTGTTCACATTGATCCTTCTAGGGTGGAGGCAATTCAGCAAATAGTCTTTCCGCGCAACAAAAAGGAGATCCAAGCCTTCAATGGTAAGATGAACTTCTTACACATATTTATACCAGATTTGGTTGAGCATTTGCGTGAGTTAACTAATATGTTGAATAAGGATTGCACTGTGAAATGGACTGAAGCTGCCATGAAATCTTTCAACTTGGTAAATCTTGCTTTGACCACAGCCCCTATTTTGATTAGTCTCAATTACACTCATGACTTTATTATATTTTCATTTGCATCTGAGCACACTTTCGCTGCGGTGTTGATGCAAAAGAAGGATCAGGTGGAGCAGAGATGTTGCTCTGGGTTATAACATCATTAAGAAACAAGATTTGGCTCTTATAAATGCATTGAAGGATTTTCGAGTTTACATTCTGCATTCACATACCATAGCATATGTTCCCAACGCAGCTGTCAAAGATGTCCTCATGCAAATTGATCCGGAAGGAAGAAGAGGTAAGTGGATAGTAGCGATGTTAGAGTATGACCTTGAGATTAAGCCCACGAAACTGATCAAAGGTCAAGGCTTGGAAAAATTCATGGTTGAGTTAAATCTTCATGCTCTAGACATAAATCCCATTGCAGCAATGTTAGATGACAAAGATGGTTGCACCCTTATTCAGGTGTCAGAGATGTTTCTCAACTCACCTTAGTATTCTAATATAGTATATGTTCTTCATCATCTTTCTCCTCCTCCTGGAATGTCGAAAAGTAAAGGTAGATCACTAAAGCTGAAGTTTTCAAAATTATGCATTTTAGATAGTGCTCTCTATTGGAAAGATCCGGGAGGGGTTCTTCTTAATTGTTTGGTAGAAAATGAAGCTCAGCACGTAATGAATGATTTTCATAGAGGATATTTTGGGGGTCACTTGTTTTGGAAAACAACAGCTAACAAAATCTTGAGAGCAGGGTATTATTGGCCATCTTTGTTTTCATATTTGTATAAAACAGTTATGAGCTGCCACGAATGTCAAGTTTTTCAAGAAAAAAGGAAGTTGCTTCCTCTTCCTTTGAAACCAGTTGTGGTTAATGCACCATTCTAGTAGTGGGGGCTTTATTTCATAGGAGAAATTCATCCTACATCATCAACACAGCACAGATGGATTTTGACAGCTGCCGATTACTTCACCAAATGGATCGAAGCCATTCCAACAAGGCAAGCTATGGACATGGTAATCATTCATTTTTTAGAGTTCAATATCTTGTCTCGTTTTGGTTTCCCTCGCAAGATTATTACAAATAATGCAGCAGCGTTTAAGTCGAAGAGAATGGTTGAGTTTTGCAACAAATACAACATCACATTGGGTCATTCCAAGGCCTACTATCCGCAGAGCAGTGGACTAGCTGAGTCTTCAAATAAATCCTTGGTAAACATTATTAAGAAGATGCTGGAGGAAAAAAAAGAATATGCATCAAAAGCTTGTCAATGCTTTTTGGGCCGACAGAGTGATCAGCAAGAAATCAATAGGTATGTCGCCTTTTGAATTGGTTTATGGTACTCATACAGTGTTTCCCACATCCCTTGCAGTCCCGGTCATGAGATTATTGCAAGAAGTCGTCAGCGAAGAAGATGATATTCAACGTCAGATCAATCAAATGATTCACCTTCAACAAACAAGGAAAGAGTTTTCTCAAAACACTTTCCAGCTGCAAGAGTAGATAAAGAAAATTTATGACCGCAAAACCAAGGCAAAAAAGTTTCAGCTCGAAGATGTAGTGCTGCGATGGGATGCGCGAAATGAAGAAAAAGGGAAACATGGTAAGTTTGAGAATCTGTGGAAAGGACCTTAAAAACTCTCGGCCTATCGAGGACAGAATGCATTTTTATTAAAAGAAGTGGATGGTCAAGAATGCTCAGGAGGACCAGTGAATGGTAGGCTCCTGAAACACTATTATCTCTGATGCAGCTTGTTGAAGTCATTTCGTTGTCATTGTATATACCAGTTTGATTTCCTTGCAAGTTTTGAAGTACAATGTCATTTGAGCTTGGGGCCCAAAGTGAAGGCTATTAAGCTTCGATGCTTTGTGCTATGTTTAGGTTGCTTTTGAATCAGTTGCGAGACAGTTTTCAATTTGTATCGAGTCATTTTTCAAAATTTTCAAAAAAGTTTTCAGTCTTTCATTTGTTTGACCGTATTAGCCCAATCAACTAAGCACTTGGTCTACGGTGTTCTTGACACATCCAAGGAGCTGCCATCCCCAATAAGGCCAATGTTAGTGTCAATATATGCATACTTCCATCAAGGATCAAATCTGTTCTTTGCATTTTCATTTTAGGTGTCCCATACTGAATTTTTGGATCATTCCACTAGGTCATGTCAAAATGGTCCACTGATGGCTGTCTTCTTCTCAGAAAATCAAATTTTCCCTCATGAGGTACATTTTCTGACCCATCTCCATGTTGCATTTAGTCATGGTTTCAATTATGTTATTTTTAAAGGAGGCGCTACGCGTAGAGTAGATTGAGGAGGCAATGCGCATAGAGGAGAGAGCATTGCTCATAGGGATGGAGCACTATGCATAGGACCAGTTTTCCAGTGCAATTTTACATGGCGCTGCACATAGAGCTGGAGCATTGCGCACTTGTACAAGGCGCTGCGCATAGGGCTAGCAAGCACCAAAACCACCCTATCTATCATCCAAAATGCTCTTTTTCCACCTAGAACTTCTAAACAAGTAAGTGCACTCCTTGAACTATCCTCCTAGCATTCATTTCATGATTTTGAAGTTGGTTTGCTATTTAAAATTTCAAACCCTAGGTTTCCTACAATTCCCTCCACCTATCCCTTATACCCTAATTCCCTCAAACAAATCCCTCCACCTATCCCTTATACCCTAATTCCCTCAAACAAACCCCTCCACCAATCTCGTATCCCCTAATTTCCTCAAACAAACCCCTCCACCTATCCCTTATACACTAATTCCCTCAAACAAACCCCTCCACCTATCCCATATACCCTAATCCCCAAAACAAAATCCTTAAAACCCTATTTACTAAATAGTCCCTACTAAAACAAATACCCTCCTTCTCACTCTCATATCATATATATTTCATCCTACATCGCATAAGCTCATCTCCCCTTCCCCTATCCCTATTCACCATAAATCACTTCTTGATTACCTTCTCTAGGGTTTCAAAGCTTCAAAATTCAAAAGACATGAATAAAGAGGATAGAGATTATGAGGAGGAGGAAAATATTGGCAGTGCAAGCATGGGAGATGAACCTCGGCATCAGAGAAAACCACATAAGGGAGGTAGAATCATCAGAGAGGAACCATCAAACATCATAGATTTACGGGCTTCGCATATGACTATCTCTTGTTTTAGGCATCTAGGGTGTTATGAGTTTTGTGAGCAGGTAGAAAGAGTTCAACATCATCCTGAGCTGACCAAACTTTTTGTAGCCAATCTCTGTGATAACAAGGTAACTCTTTCTAGGGTGACATCTACAGTTTCATCCTCCATCATTGTTGATGCTACAAGGATTCCAAATGTGGGGGGGAAATGGTATAAGGCACAAGATTTGGATGAGCACTACTATGAGCCATACATCAAATCCAAGTACAAGAATGAAAAGAAGAGGACCTTTCCTTTTAGGTTCCTTGAAGACAAGTATGCCCCCATGATGAGGATCATTATGAAGTATTTTACATGTGAGGGCAGATTTTATAGATTGTCCCTATCATATTAGGCTTCTTATGCACTTCATAATAGTGAAAATATTGAACATCTCGTATTTCTTGTTCAGGAACATTGAGAAGATGGCCTACATTGTACACAAATAGCCATACCCCTAGCAAAATGAGTAGTATCTATCACTATTCCTTGATTAAGATGATTGAACTACATCATCTCAACCTCCTCAACATCTCTTGGGATACATTCATTGCCAATGACATCTTCAATGGTCCTCGGATTCCTCAACCAGTGCCCCAAGAAGCAAAAAGGCCTTCCAGCAGTGCCAAAGTAAAGAAAAGTGAGAAGGTTAGAGAGACTAAAGCTGTTGAGGAGCCAGAAGCCTACAAAACATATCAGAGAGGGGCTAGAAAGTTGTTTGCAATGGATAGGCAAGTGTTTACTCCACTTGATGTGGAAGGGGCCTTTCCTTCTTCATCAACTCATAGGAAAATGCTTGCTCAACAAAATGTCGAAGGGGCTTTACCTTCTTCATCAACACAACAGGCACAATAGGTGCAGCAGGTGCATAAAGGGAAGGAAAAGATGTTGGAGGAAAGCCTCAATGATGAAGAGGAAAGGGAATTTGATTTGATGGAATATGATGAACCAGAACAGCCACACATCCATCATGGCATTGAGATAGTTGACTTGGAGGCTCAAGATGAGGCAACAAATGAAAATATAACCATAAGGGAAAAAGATGCATAGATCCAAGCACTAATGGAAAACTTCATGAGATCTAAGTATGTCATTTCATACCTTTAGCAAGAGAACAAACAGCTAAGTGACAAACAGGTCCTTATGGAGCTGGAACTTCTCAAATCAAAGAGGCAAGGTGACAAAAGCAAGTAAGTAATGCAAGAGGAAGAAACCCCAACCACCTTGACTACAAAACAAAGGCTTGAGAAGGAGATTGAGGAGGATAGAGAAAATTGGCTTGAAAAGGTAAATTTTCATTTGGAGAAGCTGCTACAAAAGGCCAATAGGGGCAATCAAATCATTAGGCACATGGCTCACCATTACAGGATCCGGAACAAGATTTGCAACATAAGGGTCAAGCAAATGAAGACAAGGCTAAAACAAGCACTCAAAGACAAAAAGGAGGGTGATAGGCTTAGTGTTGAAGCCTCCTTGGCTAACCAAGACACTTGATGTTGGTGTTCTCCACAAATTTTGAGTTAGTTTTGAAGAATTTTTTCCTTTTGGAGAATTTAGCAATTTTTGACACAGAAATTCTGGCTCTATGCACAGTGCCACTGGAGCTGTGCTTTTCCTAGGGGCATCCAATGATGAAATGTTCAAAATTTTTGGATTCACAATGATGATTACATCCACCCTATGCATTTTCTAAGCTTTTGGAGTAGACTTGGTCAACCAAAATGTCAAAAAACACTCAAAAATTACCTTTATGCCTTCTATTTTAGCCACAAAATTAGTCTTGGGAGAATCCGCTTTTGAGGGGTCAAATAAACTCCAAATTGTAAGCTAAAGGAATATTTGTAAAGTAGATAGGATAGGATTTCCAATGAGCTATCATGAGCTCAATTTGGACACCAAGAAAACCTCCAAAATGGTCTTGCAAAAAGCGCTGCACATAGAGCTTGGGCACTGCGCATAGGGCAAGTTTATCTTGAATTTTCACTTCACTTTGCCATGACTGTAATTTTGAGTTTTCTCTCATGGATGATGTTTTTACTGATGTAAATGGTAACTAGGCATGTAAATAGGATGGATAATAGTTACTATAAGGTAGATTCGTTATATCAAAAGTTATCTTGAGGACAAATGAATCAGTTTCCTCCCTTTTAGAGGCAAGTTTTTAGGTTGCCTAGATTCTAGTTTCTTGTTCAGTTTTTGATGGATTAGTTCCTCAATGTCTATATCTTCTTCTTATTTCTCATTGTAAAGGGTTGGACTCAGTTGGATGCTTATGCTTTGAGTAGATATCATTTTGTATCAGTTTTAGCAGGAGATTAATGAAAAATTGCAGCTATTTCTTTGGGATCCATGTGGTATGATTTTCAGTTAAGTTTTCTCTATTGTTATCACATGTTAAAATTTTGTTTTTACTTCATCAATCATTTTGTTTCCTTTAAGTGGATGTTTTCAAGTTGATAGGCAGAACCCATAATATTTATGCTCTGTTTTGGGAAAATATTCACAATCTATGTTTTCTTCAGTTTAGGAAGAATCCATGTTTGCTTGCATGCTCTTTCTAGCTCCTCACCTGTCTTGAATCACCTCACCCATCAAACCCTAGAGTGTTGAGCCTTGTGCCTACCTTGTCCCATTGAATACCCTGCAATTTTGACCTAATTTCCTTGCCCTCACTGTTTGGCTCCTCTTGATCTAGCAAAACCCTTCAAAATGAAATCAAACCTTGTGCTACTATACCTAGCCTAATATCATTTTCTTGATCCTGTCATTTTGGCTGAGATCCTTACGAGGAGAGCCCTCTCCTGGTCTAGTAGGGATAGCTACTTGGCTAAGTGTGGTTTGTGGTTACCCTAACATTGCCTTCCTTCAGCCTAAGGTTCAATCCAGGTGATAATAGATGGTACAGCCAACTTCAACAGTTTGACATCCTTTCCTTTAGATGGCCCCAGGATGTGAGGTATATGCAGTATGTTCATGTACTTCTTTTTCTATAAGATGCATTGTGTTGTATATATCCCTGTTTGATGTTTGATGTGGGATCTTGTTTCTTACTTGTTTCATGATTCCTGCTTGATGTGACGCAGAATCATTTGTGGGATGTACTTGTTGTCATGATTCGTCATGTTTTGTTTTGAGATCCCTTTGTTCTTATGTTGATGGGATACTCATGTTTCGCCATGTATGTTTGCATTGAGATACCTTTTATGCCATGTTGACGGGATGCTCATTATCATCATGCATGAGTTTATTTCATACTAATAAGAGTCCTTTTTGAATGAGAGTTCTCGCAGCAGAACATCTCTTGGAGGCACTCCTGTGTAAGGGCATTTTCCTTGTATGATAGCAACGTCGCCTCTTATATAGATCGTCACTATTGGCAGCACTTAATGTAGCGGCCTACACCATCTTGACACCAGGGCCCAGAGATGTAGTCCCTCCTGGACGAACTCCATTATCAATGTCTTGAGCTTTATGTTGTTGATGATTTTCATGTTCCTTCTTCTTTACAGCATGAATTTATGTTCCTTTATGTTATTTTAATTACAATTATAATCACATCACGAAAGCAAAAGATCTTGGTTAAATCCGAGATTTGAGTCAACTCGGATCAAAATGGCTTATCCCTTGAGGTAGTTCCATCATTATAGGGGAAAGAAGCCTAAACTAACATCCTCGACCCCATCCGGCCAAACTATTTACCAAACTTCTGTTACGAAGCTTCTAGAGCTGGAAGCTTCGGCTCCAAATTTAAAAAACTTTCCAAAACAGGATCGGCACGACTAGAACACAGCTCAGTCGCTCTAGTTAGCGCGAGGAGTAGTGTTAATCTCTGCACATCAGTGCGGGGGAGACAAAGGTCATTAGTGTCGATCTTGTAAACTGGGAAAACAAAAGTTTTAGGAAAATGGTGCAAAAGGGAATTGATCTACTCATGAAGAGGGACACAATAAGAGTTTCTTCATGAAGGCAAAGCATGCAGGGTTCACTATAGAGGTCTTCTAGGATCAAGGAACGGGTAGTATAGGGATAGTGACAAAATGTTGTGTAACAGATTCCCCCTAAAGCGTGAAGGTTGTGATGGAGTGAGGGATGAAATGCTTTATAAATGAGTGCGGGGAACTAGTCTACCATCGGAAAACCTGCAAGCAAGTACAGATACATATACATAAACTGAGATCTATGTCAAATGATACATGAATCATGGCATGGACGCAACCATCCAGATAATGATCATGTAAATGGATCCGGGTATGGGCGCAGCCATCCGTCAAAGAGGATCATAACAAAACCATGGTATGGTTGCAGCCATCCAACATTGAGAAGGATCACATATGATAACTCATGGTCTGGTCGCAGCCAGCCATCTGATAGGGACATGCATATCACCAATTCGCAACCTAGACTTCTGTGATCTGAATCCAAGGTCTTGCGCTGCAACACGACCCGATCAAAGTATAGATTTTAACATGTGAGTAGATGTGTTAACGTCAAACATGCTAGAAAGTTGCTTGATTACCAGTCAATGATGTAAACTGTTAACAAGCGCGAGAAAAACCACCAATAATGACAATGATCCTGATGGTACTATCAGCACAATCCATGGAATGTGAATAGAGGAACTGAAGTCGAACACCCATGAAATCACTCGATCAAAAGCCAATGATGTGAACTTTTCGTCGAGTGCGAAGAACTTACCATTAGGGCATGAAAGCTCTAAGGTACTGGAAGAGAGTCTCTCGGTCAACTTCCAGGATAATGAGTTGAAGTCGACGAGAAACGACTGTGTCGAAGGGGGGCCATAATGAATCCCACATCATCGACGTGAGATGAGAGGATGCAAAATGATTTTGGATGATACAAAGAATCAAAGGTAAGTGTAACTGCAGAAGGACAACTCTTGAACATATTGGTGACACAACTGGAAGTTTGGAAGCTTTTGGATCCATAGGATCAATGGTCATGATGATGTGGCAGAGATCAAATGGAAGGAAAAAATGAACAGCCCAAACCCAAGAAGGTCAATGATACAAAGGAGGATATCCCAACCTGACACGAAGCAAAAAGTGTCATGTTCAAGGGTGAGCTACTGACACAACTGATAAATTTCCAAATTTTCCCCCACCATTTCTAGCAAGTACCCCAATTATTTTTTAATCACAAGCTTGAAGGGGATAGCATATGCTTGCACTGTAAGTTCATCCTTCATACAAATTCGACCTAGTAAGTTTAATGAGCCCTAGGAAGGAGAAGCTCATGTTCGTCATGGTGACGAATCCGATGTCGTTTAATATTTTAATGAGTCTGACAAATGTGTAACTCGATATCATTTTCATGTTTATAGAGTTTGAAAAAGACACGTAAAAGAAAACTCCACATGGTCACTTTTCATACGTTTGTGCCTCTTGGGCCCGAAAAGGTAGAAAACGATACTTGAGAGAACCGCTTAACCATTCCAGTCAAGGAGTACCTTTTTCGTAAATAGTGCCTCCTAGCCCGAAAAAGCGGTAAACTTATATCGGGCGCACGACGTTTCGCATCCGTTAACGAGTTCAAGACGACAAGGGCTCGACCATCTTTTCGCTTTTAAAGGGTCGGAAAAGCACTGAAAGTGGACCCCCTGTTTTTATTCTCTTTAACAAGTCAAAAACGGAAAAAATACTCGGCAATCTTTTCATATGATTTTAACAAGTCGAGAAAAGAGTTGAAAAATGACTCATCATCATCGTCGAACATCCATCACCTATCGTTGCACAAGTAAGGCAAAGTGTATTATCGAGTCCCTGAGGTAAAATAGGTCAAAATATTTACAAAAACCAGATATTTTCATGAAAAAATGAATAAAATGGGGAAAAGTAAATATATTTTTCCCATTTACCATTTTATCTTTGTTATGAAGACCTTTTACTCACTTTTTCCCTAATTGTTCTGGAGCAGATTGCGGGAGATCCGGGAGGTCAATCAACGAGCCGCCAGTTCCAAGTAACAGCCGAAGCCCTGAGCTCCATTTTCATGTTCTTTATTTCTACTTTTAGCCACTTTTTTAGATTTTTTAGGAGGTTTTTGAAATTCTTTTTCGCCCTCAGTCAGTGGGATTTCTGGGCACGGAATTGCGTTAGCCGAGGGTGATTAACAAAGCCATATGTGCTGATTGGCGCAACTGTTTTTAAAATAGGCGTGCCAGCGCCATGGATAAGGAAAAACCATATTTTCTAAAAAACTGACCGTTTAAACTTAAATTTTATGTGCCAAGGATGATTATTGACTCAAATTAATGGCTTTTGCATGAGGGAATCGTTGAAAATTGTGGACTAGAAAGAATGGGAACATGAAGATGTTGACACCCAAGCAATGAATGACCCAAATTATCTGGAGGTTTTGAGGGCTTGCGGGCTCCTCAAATTCTTTCTTACGCTAAGGATATGGGCCCAGCCTGAGTTGCTTCTGTACCTGATTAGTATTTGGGACATTAATCGGGATATTTTGTCATTAGCGACTAGGAGCTGGAGTTGGAAACTTCAGATATATACTTCATGACTGGACTATCCCGCAGAGGGGAGCCATTGAACTTGTATGGGTCACGTCCAATTAGGGCAAGCATATCTTCCTTGCTTGTCGAACACTGCCCTGAGGCCCTGAAATCCAAGAGTGGGAAGATAGAGATTTCCAGTGTGCGGGATCTAACACTGAGGGTGCTTCTGTTGACTATCAACAAAGTGGCGGGGTCCCCGGCGGAACATGAGACTAACAAGTCGAAGTTTCTTTATGCTATTGACCGCACATTTCCTACGATCTTCAACTGGGCAGAGGCCATGAAGATGAACATCAAGCGTCAGTTGTCCAAAGCTAAGTCGGGGAATCTGAAGTAATTTGGCTTTGAATCGGTGCTTGTGACCTTATTCCTGGAATGAGTACTGTTGTTTGAGTATTATTTGACTGAGGTAGATCCCCTATGCCACGCGATCTGTAGATGGCCCACTGTAGACGTTTGATGCCCAGGATCACTAGGGGTCAGCACATGTCATACCGACCTGCATTCTTTTCATGACTACGACGACAGAAGATCGTTGTGGAGGACTGGCCATACAACAGCACTAATTTCCGTGGAGATCCATACATGCCCTTACCAGATGGAGAGGACTTTGATGATGAAGGTAAAAAACCAAGAATTTTAATTTTGAGATTTTTTAATTGTTTTTGGTATATGTGTGCTTATAACATTTCTCTTGTTAATGCAGATGTTGGACCAGAGCGGTTTATTGGGATGTCTCCAATAGCCAAGCGCATCCCCCGCCCTATCGATGTTGTCGCTCCTTATCAGGAGGGGAGCGACAACAAGGAGGAGATTGCAAGGAACCTTGAGGGGTTGACTCGTGGTATCCCAGAGTATGCTCGGGTAGGAGACATTCCTCGTCAGTACCAAAGACACATGTTGGGAGTTTCGAAGCAGATTCGTCGATTAGTGACTCATGTTTCACGAGCCGTATCATGCTACCATGATCACCATGCTAATTAGTTCCTAGATCTAGCATTTACATATTTTTTAGGCTTGCTTGCCAAAAATAGATGAGGCCTGCAAGCCGCCGATGTTATTTTAGACAAACATATTATCTTTTGGGGTTCTAATATATCAAACATTAGCACCATATATATATATATATATATATATCTGTGTGTGTGTGTGTGTGTGTGTGTGTGTGTTGTATTTTCTTGTCTACTACGGTACAAATGGTCTGTTTTATCTTTTACATGTTTCGTAAATGTCTATCCAACACATGATTAGCTAATGCATTTGTTAATGTATTCATGCATCTAGGAATATGATGATATGTAATGTAATCAAAATGCCTTTCCAATAGATGAATACGGAGATACATTCTCAATATTTGAGGGTTTCTGATGGAATATTGCCCGTTGAGTTGAAGGACGACAAGCTGTGAATCCAAGTTGACAACCGGTTCTTTGATTCCCAGAGCAATGGCTTCTGACAACAGTTCGTTGACCGCACTGTATTCAACAATGTTGTTGGTTGTGTGTCCTAGACAGATACCTTGAAGGTCAATCAACTCACCGTTAGGGTCATAAATAGCCCATGTTGCAGATGATAGGCTCCGGGTACTATTGCAAGCACCATCAGTGAAACCAATATGGGGAGTCGCAGACATCTACAAAGCAAGAAAAACATAGTAAATAGGAAAGTTGTTTGAAAACTATCACACAAAACCATGCTATACAAAAATGAATCACACACTAATGTACACAAGTAACCATGCAATATGACCTAAGAATAGTACTTCTTGAGGTAGAGCCCGTTTTGGGGCTTATCAAGAGGATTTCCTTCAAAATCAATAAGCTCGTAGGCTCCTTTCAGCAAAACATGTTTCACGATGTAGGGCCCATGCCACATAGGTTCAAACTTGCCGACCCCCAGCTTATCATTAGCTTGGTCGTATAGTAAGACCAAATCACCCTCATAGGACACGCGAGGGGAGACCGACTGATCGCATTGGGATTTGACCCGTTTCTTTTGTGCTTCGATGACCAAGGCAGTGAGACGGCGAGTCTCATCCAGACGTTCTAAATATAAGAGGCGTTCCTCTTAAGGTGACGTTTTGGGGAGGATTTCAGTGGCTAACTTGAGGGAAGGAATCTCATATTCGATCGGCAATGTTGCTTCCAGACCATAGACCAGTTAGAATGGTGTGAAACTAGTTGCATCTTTGGTTAAGGTTCGATAGGCCCACAGAGCTGAAAAAAGCAAGAGATGCCAATTTAACTTGTGCATCCCAATAGTACGCTGAAGCATTGAAACCAAGACCTTGTTCACAACTTCAGCTTGGTCGTTGGCCTAAGGGTAATATGGGGTCGATCCATTGTGGCGCAAGCCCAATGCAGATTTCAGCTCATTGATCCGAATGGAAAATAGCATCAACCCATGGTATTCATCCACCCATGTTATTCATCCACCCATGGAATTTACCCATGGTATTGTAAGTGCATCCACCCATGGTATTTATCCACCCATGGTATTGTAAGTGGCATCCACCCATGGTATTCATTCACCTATGGTATTTTCCCATGGTATTGTGACATCCACCCATGGTATTCATTCAC
>APFE031527205.1:0-47066 GCA_000404065.3 Pinus taeda | reverse complement strand
TGTTAGTATCACAGTTGGTCACAAGCATTACAAGGTATCTCTGTCCTCGGATCTTTATTTGTCATGGTTATGGGTCATCCACAAACCCACACTTCATCAAAGTCCATTTGCTAGGCCGCACACTGTTAGTATCATAGTTGGTCACAAGCATTACAGGGTATCTCTATCCTCAGATCTTTGTTCATCAAGGTTATGGGTCATCAACAAACCCACACTTCATTGAAGTCCATTTGTTAGGCCACACACTGACAATATCACAGTTGGTCACAAGCATTACAAGGTATCTCTATCCTCGGATCTTCGTTCATCATGGTTATGGGTTAACCACATAAAACCCTTATCTTCAGTGGCTCTTCATATTTAACAAAGGCTTCGCAAGAGGGAACTTCACGCAATGGGGACCATTGCTTCTTAAGGAGGGAGGAATGATCCGAATGGAAAATAGCATCAACCCATGGTATTCATCCACCCATGTTATTCATCCACCCATGGAATTTACCCATGGTATTGTAAGTGCATCCACCCATGGTATTGTAAGTGGCATCCACCCATGGTATTCATTCACCCATGGTATTTTCCCATGGTATTGTGACATCCACGCATGGTATTCATTCACACATGGAATTGATCCGTGGTATTGTGACATCCACCCATGGTATTCATTCACCCATGGAATTGACCCGTGGTATTCTAACTGAAAAATACTATAAGTAATAAGTCGCATTTTGTAAAAGGACAGTTTGTCTACCACAATGTAGCTCTTACAGTTATTCTCCATTTTAATAAAAAAATAATTTGTGGTTTTGTTTATTGGGCATCCTCCTCTTTTTATTCTGACATTTCAATTTTTCAGATCTTGGGGTGCCTCTCCCCCAAAATCCATTTCAATTTTTTAGATCTTCTGGGTCTCCCCCCAAGATTTGGATCACTCATCCATCATGTAATCTCTGAAATGGGAACCATGGTCTGGGACAATGGCTTGGGGTATGCCAAACCTGGAAATAACATGGTTGAAAAGGAACTGAGTCGTCGTCTTACCATCTGCAGAATATGTAGGCATCGCTTTGGCCCATTTGGTGAAATAATCCATAGCGACGATAATATAGCCATGCCCCCCATCCGAATGAGGGTTACATGTCATATAATCGATGCCCCATTTGGCAAAGGGACCAATGGTAATGACAGGGTGTAGGTGAGTGGGTGGGGCGTGCATCTTTCGTTTGTAAATTTGGCATTCATGGCACTTGTGAGTAGCAAGAATGTAGTCCTTGAAGATAGACGGCTGAAAATAACGAGCACAAAGGATTTTTTGAGTTGTAGCGTACTAGACATATGACCACCACATGCCCTGGTGTGGC
The DNA here is from genome assembly GCA_000404065.3 of Pinus taeda. Lineage (NCBI taxonomy): Eukaryota > Viridiplantae > Streptophyta > Pinopsida > Pinales > Pinaceae > Pinus > Pinus taeda. The sequence goes on along the minus strand of APFE031527205.1, from coordinate 45,708 downwards.
AATCATTAAGAACTCTTTCAGCTTCCTCAATCATAACGCATCGGTGAAAAACTGAATCGACACCGACACAGTATAAAGTATTGCCAATAATATGGTAGGGTTGGGAGTGATGGTCAATGCAGACCAAAACGTGGACATCTAGAGATACACAATGAGGAAAAGGAGGGTGCTAATCAGGAAAAGGGTATCATCTGGAAGTTGTTCATCTGCACCAGCAGGGAGAGGCTTGGAAGGAAGGGAATAAATCAATTCGGTGAAAACAAGTGACTTCTTAGATTTGGTTGTAGTCAAGACCAAATCAAATTCTTGTAGGATGATGATCCATTTAGAATACTTTCCCCCCAGCAACTAACGAGTCAGGATATAGGTCATGGGTTTGTATTCAGAAATCATTGTAGTCGTGTGGAAAAGGATATAGGGTCGAAAGCGTTGAACAGCCTAAATGGTAGCCAAAGCCAACTTCTCGACATGTGCATAATGTGTTTCAGTGTCGAGGAGATTCTGACTAAGGTATTATATTACATTTTCGTTGCCTTCATCGTCGTCTTGGACCAAGACCATAGCAATGGTGCTAGGGGTCGCGGCTAGGTAAAGGAAGTAAACTCGATAATAGTCCGACAACTGCAACAGAGGAGCATTTATGAGGACGGCCTTGAGATCGTCAAAGGATTTTTGGGCCACCTCGTCCCATACAAAGGGCGTTCCTTGTTTGAGCAACCAGGTAAATCCTGTGGCTAGCCCGGCATAGTTGGATATAAAACGACGGAGAAAGTTGGCCTTTCCTTGCAAGCTCTAGAGTTGGTGCAGTGAGGATGGAGGGGGTAAATTTACAATGGACTCAACTTTTAGTGGATTTAGGCAAATACCATCCTTGGAAACGATGAAGTCGAGGAGTCATCCTGATTATACACAGAAAGCACATTTGTGCGTGTTTAACCGAATGTTATAGTACCTGCAGTGTAGAAAAATCTGTCGAAGATGGTCTGGGTGCTCTTGGCGCTTACCAGAATGAGTGGGAAGGTCATCCAAGTAAGGTTGGACAATGTTGTGAATGTCATGAAATGCATAGGACATTTCCCGTTGAAACATGGCTCCAGCGTTTTTGAGGTTGTAAGGGAGCTTCTTGTATGCAAACGTACCCCATGGACAAGGTTGTCTTTTCTTGATCGGCTGGTGTGATGTTGATATGGTTATAACCAGAAAATTCGTCCATACAGGAAAAGATCTCGCTCTCGCACATTCATCAATGATTTGATCAATGAAGGGAGTAGGATAGTTGTCTTAAGGACATGCATGATTAAGATCTCGATAATCCACACAAACGCAGATCGTGCCCTATTTTTTAGTCACCGGGACAATATTGGACACCCAGTCTGTAAGGGGGATGGGATAGATGAAGCCAACTTTGAGAATATTTTCAACTTCACCCTTAATAGGTGACCTTCCTAGGGTGCATTGGACAAAGCCATTGGCGAATGGGCTTTGCATGCGGATATATTGGTATTTCGTGCACCACAATGCTAGGATCAATGTCGAGCATTTCTTTGTAGGACCATGCAAACACATCATGGAATTCCTAAAATAGACGAGTATATGTCTTGATCTCATCCAGAGAACAAGATACCCCAATATGAACGTGTTCAATGGTATCGGGTTTGATAGAGATGTAAATCGGCATCATTTGGGTAATATTACCTAGATTTCCTTCTGACCATACTTCATGAGTAAGAATCGGCATCTGAAAAGGAGAAGAGGACTTTTCGAAAACGGTAGACATGATTGTCGGGCGAGGCAGGAATGAGGAGCGATGATGAGTATTGATCCAAGGTGGTTCCTCGAGAGACATGACTTCCATGATACCTTCATCAACAAGGAAGGTCTCGACTAAGGAATCAGGTGATTCCAAAGTGCCAAGCCACGGGGATTGAGAGTACGTATCGAAAGAGGTCTTCGGCATATGAGAATCAAAGGATGCAGAGTTCGAAGCCAAAACAATTTCCACGTAATTGTCTTCAGCAGGACTAAGCGACATAACCTCGCCCCAGGTATCAACAAGATCTGGTGCAAGTATGACCCAAGGATCAGACTTGACCGAGATCATGTTGACAGAGGCAACATGAGGAAGTGGAAGTGGAAAAATTCCCATTAAGGTGGAATATTTGAAGAGACCTACCCCACACTCTCATAGGGAGCACCAATGTGCTTGACGTACAGAACATTACCATCCAAGGAGGAAGAGGCAAAGAAAGACAATTGGTGGATGGTGACAATCTTCCCTTGATGGGGAAAACGATTCACATGAAATAAAGAGGAGGCCACGGCCTACATGGCATGAGTTCAACTTCGGCCAGGTTGAAGATTATAATTGAGATTAGCGTCAACAATTTCTACTTCGACTTGCACTGTCTTACCTTCCAGGGTGATGGCAAGGTTAGGTAAGACACTGAAGGGTCGTGAATCACGCCCGTTGAAAGGTTCAAAATTGTTTCGAGATTAGTTCTATGCAGGAGAACCAATAGCCTTCCAACATGCGGTTGACATGATGCAGGTGGAAGCACCTTCATCGATGACAGTTCGGTGGATGGTCTTCTCATTGATGAATACTTGAATAAGAAACGCAATCTGATGAGGGTGCCGCGGAATGTGGTTTTCTAGATCAAAACATATCAAATTGGAATCAGTGGGATTGATGCCCTCGATAGCTGACAGCAAAGATTTCTGCTATGATGAGTAGCTTTGGAGTACCTCGAGAACCGACATGGCTAATGGCACCTGAGCCAAATCCTCAACAATATTGTAGTGTGGAGCAGCTCAAGCGTTGGGATTAAAAGAGGATTTTCACACTACACCTTGAGAGGGTGGCCGCATAGTGGAATTAGGGTTATGGCACTCAATATGCAAAGGGCCAGAACTCAGGGTAGAAGAAGAAGGTGCAAATTCTTTCTCTTTCCCAGCTAGCGAAACTGGAGTTTGATAGTCTTTCGATCTAGCAGCCACATTAATAGGTGTACTCATCATGAACACTTGAGATCTGGAGGAAGCAAATTGGGGTTGGTCTACCATTTGGGTCTGCTGAGATGGAAACCTCTCTTTGAGCACAGCAAGGGTCCCTTTGAGTAGGCGACTAACTTCGGATCATAGGGGAGAATCTTAGTGTAGTGATCTTCCTCGCAAATGAGGCAGGGATACTTAGGTTTCCGTTGCGAAGATTTTCCAACAGACAATTTGGGAGGACCCTGTTTCAGTGCATTGGATTTAGCTTTGCCTTTTCCTTTCTTCTTTCCTTTCGAGGATTTGTCCGCTGCGGTAGACTGGACAGCATGGACCTCTGAGGTTTTAATAGGGCCAGGTGGATTCTGGGATGAACTATTAAGAACAACATTTGAGACTGACTTCTGTTTGGAAGAAGTTTTAGCAGGGGTCTAGGATACTGAACCAATAACTCCATCGAAGGGAGGAACAACTGGTGACTTTGATGTTGCGGGATCGGATGATGGTTGTGGAGCATTAGGTAATAACTCGTACAAAGTGTCATACTGAGAGTAAACTAGATCCAAGTACTAGGCACGATCAATGGTCTGCTCTTCACTGACGCATCCACCCATAGCTATATCAAAGCAATTGGGGCCACGAATGCTTTGGTAAACCATTCAGTGAGCAACTGATCAGCAATCTCGAATTTGATCAGGCGATGCCTACGTCTCCATTCATGGATGTGATCAGAGATGTGTGTCGCAGTATCTTGCTTAAGCGACATGAGCAAATAGGTGTCAGTTTCATAGTGAACCGGCAACTGAAAATGAGTGAGGAAATCCATGGCTAAAGAGTTAAAGTCATGGTAAGTACTTCGAGGTAGCTCGATGTACTACTTTGTTGCAGCACCCATGAGGGTTCGTTGGAAAAGACAGAGACGAATGGAATCATCCACGTACGAGTTCGATGAGCACAAAAGGTGATATGTCATCACATGGGCCTGAGGATCTTCTTTAGCTTTCCCAATGAACTTTGGGCAATCACTTGGTATCTTGGACGGCACCAGAGGCTAGTAAAATGAATGAAGAAATGGATCATTTGTAAGGCGAGATAAATCTGGCAACTTGAGTGTAGCCAAGAATGGCAATTAAGTGTTAAAAGGCATGACAGGTCGATAAGTGGCCCCATAAGGAGGAGCCCATCCTTGCTTGTAAGGATCTTGGCCCCACAGTGGGGGATTTTGGCCATATGGCATCAGAGGTTGCCCCCATTGTAGATTACCTTGACCATAGGCAGGATTTTGACCTTGAATACTTTGGAACTGTCCAGCCATAGGTTGATGATAAGCAACGTACCGGTTAAAAGGTTGTTGATCCTGTTGTCCTTGAACATGGCTAATGAACCTGTTGTCCCTGAACAAGAGGGTTTTGGACCTGCAGTCCTTGGGCATAAGGTTGATACACTTGTTTCCCTTGGACATAAGGATTTTGTACCTGACGCCCTTGGCCGGCAGGATTCTGAACCTGATGACCTAGGACATGAGGATTTTGAGCCTGCTGCTGTAGGACTTGACCTTGACCCTGCCCCTGCAAGGGTTGACCTTGTTGATATGTATACAACAGTTGTAGCTGCCCTGGTTGGTTTTTTTGTTGCAAGGGTTGACCTTATGGTTGAAAATTTGTCCCTATGGCTGCAGAGGTTGGCCCTGTAAGGACATGGGTTGAGAGGTGTGTGGAGCATATTGCATTTGTTGTTGCGCGACTTGCTGCAACTGTTGTAAGGATTGACCTTGTGGTTGTTGCAGTTGACCTTACTGTGGGATAATTTTCCCTTGTTGTTGCACGGAGAGCCCTTACTGCAAAAAATGTTGCCCTTGCGGTAACAAAGGTTTCCCTTATTGTTGTAGAGGTTGTCCTTGCTGTTGCAAGGGTACTTGAACAGTGCCTAAGAAATTACCGAATTGAATCTGGCCATAGCCAGGCTAGATGTACTTCCCAGATTGGAGGGTGTAAGGTTGATTAATCATTCCTTGAGAACCATATGGAATGTAAGGATTTTGGTATTGGACCTGAGCCCCATAGGGCTATTTATACTGAACATTTTTCGATCTAGACAAACCAACAGGATTCTGAACCTGTTGGTATTGGACATTGGTTGATCCAGTAGGATCAGCAGGGTTATAAATAATACTAGAAGAAGGCTGGTTTATACCAAGCATGTGAGCTTGTGAGCCACACACATTAGTGGCACCTGACACCATAGAAACATTCAGGTTCTGCCCCCCAGGCGGTGGCACAACCTAGCCACTAATTAGCGAGACGGAGGAACTGATGGAGACAATCTTTGAAACTGTCGATTGTGCTTGACAGGTAACTAGGATTGACGATACAAGAGTATTCAGAACGGTGGTTTGCACCGGGACTGAGGTAACAACCTGTTGGGAAGTCATATTCGTAATGAACAGACCTGAAGTAGGCTTGGCACCTGACTCTCAAATCGGATTATGGTAAAGTGATGAGGCACTAGGTGTACCTGAAACCAACTGCGCCAAAGACACATAGTTGGGTGGAAAACTAGCGGGAATACCTTCTAAAAATGGGAAACCCTCTGGAGGAAACTGCAATTCTTCCCCCTCAACAGTGTGTGGAGTAGAAAATTCGGACTCATCTGAAGATGTGACTGGAGCATCACCTTCGGGTTCCATGTCTGTAAACAAACGACGACGAATGGCTGAACGAGTACAAGGGGATAGTTCCAAAGGAACACACGGCTGGTCATACGAACTGTAAGGACGCTGTGGTGATATCACAACAGGGTCAGATAGGGGTTCAAAGGGTAGATAACCAGTCCCAGTTGACCGTCAGTGGTCAGCGAGTTCTCTGGAGTTTGAACGGGATTGTCCAAAGATTACGGGCCAAGATCAGTAGATGACCCAGTATCCAAAGTAGGTATAGGACGAGATAACAAGGGTTGAATGCTCAGAACAATTGCGAGTTCAAAATCTTGGTCCTCGAGTGACTCTGGTAACTCAGGAAATGGCTCCTCAGACAATCTTTCAGATGGAGGAGAGCAAGAGGAATTGGGTGAACCAGATGGTTCAGCCATGATGGCCTTGTCTTAGTCGATAGAACAATTAACTTCAAGGATTTAAAATGTTCTTTTAAGGGAAACTCATGATGTGGTCTCGGAAAAGACTAACATGGTGTTTTTGGATCGTGGGAAATATATTATTAAGATGCATAGAAGACGGGTGCTCTTTCATTTTTTAAGAGTCGAGAAAGAAACAAAGATGACTCTATCACTTTCAATTGGAAACGAGCTCGAAAGGACAAGTGCTCGAATGATATTTTAAGTTTAATGAGTCAAAAAGATCAAATGAATGCTCTAGATGATCTAGGTAAATAGGATTACCAGGCAACCGTGAACTAAAAAATACCTCTCGGCGAACCAAGAAGTACGAGCAGGCAATCTCCCTAAATGTTGTGTTCAGTGTATCACGTTTGCAAGGCGGCCGACTCAGCTTCCTAAGGATAAAAGGATTGCACCCTAGTGGGGTATCTCGTTATATACTTGACAGTACGGGGAGCACAAATCCATGCTAGTGCTATCTAATGCCAAAGCTAATGACAGCTGTTAGGTTTAAAGACGCTAGAACACGTCTCTAGCCTAGACCTTCTAGATATGATCATTAATGTCAAATGCACCTTAGCTTAATTGAATTCATTTTAAAGTTGATCTTGACTTATGTTTTAGTTTTCAGGTCTTAGCAATGCGACTCGAAAAACCTTAAATGCAACTAAATGAGACAAGACCCTTTCAATTCAATGAAATGCCTACACTAGATAGGGTAGAAACTACTCAATCAAAAGCAAACAATCAAGCAACTGAAGACGAAATGATCTTTCACTACCTTACTTTTTCAAAAAAATAAACTAATGAAAAATGCATTCCAATTCCTAATTCCCTGATAAGAACTTATCTATTAGTCCTTTCAAAAGAAAACAAGTTCTCTTCCTTTTTCAAATGTCGATGTAATCCTAGTCTTTTAATGATGCAAGTTATCGTAATGTGATGATGCGACAAGCTAGAATTTCATACTCTTTCATGCAACCACGAAACAAACTTTTCGCATATTAATCTTTCGGTGAAAAAGTTCTGGAGACAATAAGCTCTTCAAGCAAATGAACACGTGAAAAGAGAAACTCATCCAGACTAATGAAACACTAACTTTAACAATCATAAGACAAACAATGTAATCCATGCCGAAAAAGAACCATTTAGGCAAGCAAATGAAAACTTTTCAAACTTGTGTAAAAGAGGTCAAAGTCGTAAAAGGACTAAAAAACAAAATGCAAAGAGTAAGTACACTTACAACCCAACTTACTGAGTTCGCAAACTACTAAAAGGACGACCAACTAGATGCCCTAGTGTCATTGGCCACTCAATGACTCAATCAATCAAGCAGAAATATGATAATCCAACAAGAAACCAAAACCAAATGAAAAGTAGCTTTCTAATCAGAGAGAAAACAGTCCAAAAGGCTTACGGGGTCAAAACCACAAGAGCAGATAACACTGGCCAAGATTGGGGTCAGGCCCTAATCTTCACTTACAGGCATCGGTGCGACTGCCTAACTGCCAACAAGCGCCAGATGTTGGTCAGCGCGACTGTTTCTCAGTAACTCGTGCTGATCAGCGCGACTGTCAGCGGATTAAGCACGCTGATCGAGGAAGCTAAGGAAAAAATAAAATTATAAATTAAAACAGGGACCAAATCTACTACTATGAATTTTAGACTCGGACCAGTAAGCAGGAGAAAAGAGACAGAACCAAAGGGAAAAAGTGGAACTAGAAAAGTTCTCAAAAAATCATGGAGTCGTTGGTTGCAAAAATTGAAAGAAGATTAAACATCTGGCATCATAGGTGGTTGTCTCGTGCAGGGAGACTGATTCTCATCAAATCAGTCCTGGAGGCCACCCCAGTATACTGGATGTCATTAGCATGGATTCCAAAGGGCACCATTAAAAGAATAAAATAATTATGTTGCAGATTTCTTTAGAGGGGTAAACAAGTGGGTCACACCTTTGCCTGGGTTTGATGGGAAAAAATCACACTTCTAAAGCAATGGGGGGATGGGGTATAAAGAACCTAGACTACTTTGTAGTGCACTGGTTGCAAAAATGGGTTGGAATTTCTTATCATCCAAGAACCTTTGGACAGAGGTTATATACCAGAAGTACATCTCCCCATTACATTTGCATGACTCGATCAAGCTACATACATGGGACAGGAACAACATATCCACAATCTGGTGGGCCTTACTCAACACATTAAACCATGTATGCGATGGACTGACTTGGAGAATTGGTAATGGTCACTATGTTCAGATTAGCAGGGACCCCTGGATTGGCTGTGAGAATGCTCACTTACTCCCACCTGGTCTGATACAACATCTATCGGACTCAGAACACACCAATTTGGCACAAATTGCATATCCTTAGCACACTGATATCTTCCAACAAGCTTGGAAAAGCACCATTACATGAATATTCCACCATGTTGGTTGGTAAATTGGAAAAATTATAAAACAACATTGTTGGAATCGCACGTCTAGATTACAAAGTGGGAGGATGAACTAAATTAGACATGCTCTCCAAATGGGAAATTCTCCCCCAAACATGGATACTTGCTTAGAAATTTTGAACACATACCCATAGCGTCAAAGTGGTGGTGGGTTTTTCTTTAGAAGCTGAAGGCTACCCCTAGGAAAAAACTATTCATGTGGTGTATCCTTTGGAATAAGGTTCTTGTTGCAGACAACCTCCTTAAACACACAGTTCATGGCCCGAACTGGTGCGTATTGTGCAAGAAGGAAATGGAAACATGTGATCATTTATTCCTTAGTTGCACAACCACCACATCTCTCTGGTCCGAGGTTACTCCACTATTACATATTCAAAATAACTGGATTGAACTGGATAAAAGGAAGGCATGGCACCAATGGTGGACAACTTCTCATACACACAAGAGTCAAAACCTACCTGTGATGGTTTGTTGGTATATCTAGCTACAATCAAACAAGATAATTTTTACTGATACTATACCATGTTGGGCTAATATCGTAGCTAACTTACCATTGAGGATGTCTGAGACCCTCCTCCTCACAACATCACAATTGAAAACATTAACTATGATATGCCATGGGCTTATTTTGATGGATCGGCCTAGAAACATGGATGTGGGGGAGGCATTCACCTTCATATAAAGCATACTCACTCCTACCGGATACAAATGGGATTGGGGGGAGGGACAAATAATTTTTTTGAACTTATATCACTGGAATTTAGTATATTTCGCACTTGTTAAAGGATGTCGAAATTTGCAGATTTTGGGTGACTCACATATCATTATTAAATGGTTTAATCAACAAATTGTTTGTCACACAAACACTCTTCGACACATATTGGTTGATTCTTTGAGACCGAGAACACATTTTGACATATCTTCTTGTCATCATATTTACAGGGAAAGCAACACCATTTCCAATCTCATATCCAAGGAAGCCTCGCACCTGCTAAGGGGCATATGGCTGATACAAGAGCTACAGGACATGGAATCATATATCTACTACCATCGCCCATTTATGGATGGGCAATTTTGATGGGGCTGATGGCCCGATTTTTTGAGTATTTTATGACAAAGTTTTGATGTATATATTTGAATTATAGCATATTTATGTCTATATATTATTGAACTTTCATATGTAATTATTCATATCAGTCTCCCCTCGATGGGATTGACATATATTTTTGAGACAACAGTACAGATAGTGGCCAGGACACTGATTATTCATATGTTATCTATCATCTTCAACATGTAATCTTCTTGTAGAATTGAGGCTTCTGTGATCCATCATATATGTAAAAAGAGCTTCGGATAAAGAAAGCCTAGACAGAGAGAGAACCCACCTCCTTGATGTCTTTATGGAAAATGGATATAGCAGGCACCTTGGTCGGAAGGCTTTCCTAACAGCTTCCAAAAATGCGTTTAGCAAAAAAGAGCCGAAGGAACGCCAACCAGGTGTCCATCTTCCATATATCCAAGGGACCACTGATATGATTGCTCAGATCCTTAGAAGGTTTGATATTCCCTCAACCTTCAGACCCCTCAAAACCATTCGTAACTCCCTGAGGTCTGTAAAGGATCCGGTCAACCCCAAAGACATGAAAGGTGTCTATTTAATTCCTTGCTCCTGTGGGACCCCTTATATAGGGGAAACAGGGCGCTCCATCCAGCAAAGAATTTGTGAGCATGCAGCAGACCTGAGGCATGGAAGAATAAAGTCCTCAGCTTTAGCAGAGCATGTGGACAAGACTAAGCATCATGTCTGCATAGAGGAGGCCAAAGTCATTGCCAGGGTGGATCGGTTTCATCATCGCAAGTTAAGGGAAGCTATTGAAATTGAGCGAAGACCCATCAATCTCAACAGAGATGATGGGTGGAAGGTAAGTAGAAGTTGGATCCCTGCGCTATCGTCTTAGGGTTTCCTCCTCCCCCCCCCCTGCCCCTCTGGGTGCTTTCTTTAGGTGGGCGTGGTTTTGTCCTGTCGAGCATGTAATCATTCATCGCTGGTAGCATTGTGTTCTTCCCCCTTTTTTCAGATTAGCCTCTTCTTAAGCATTATCTCTCTCTTATTTTTTTGTGAATTTTCCTCTGATAAAGGTCATGTTCCTGTTTTAGTTATTTAATTCATTAGGTTATTATTATTAAGTATATTTAAATTATGATGTATTCTTGGGTCAAATCTTATTTATATTTTATTTATGATAACTAACATTAAAACTATGGGCTTAAAGATAGCTCATATATATATACATATATAGTATATCTAGAAATAAAATTAAATTATTTCCTCTTTTACTAGTAATTAAAGCATATTTATTTAAGTAATAACTTAATAAGAATATATAAGTTATATAACTTTAATTATTCATTATAAATAAGTCATTCAAGCATTAGTAATTTAATAATAAAATAACCATCAATATTATGATAACATTAGCTCATCTAACCTAATTGCTCTTATCTCTAGAAATATTATATTATTATCTTATTATTATTAAAGTTATTAATATATATAACGTTAATTACTCATTTATTAGTTAAATTATTCATTCAAAAGAAAACATTTTAAGTTTTAAATAACCATTAATTTATTTAAGCAAGTAAATTTCTTGGGATAATATTCGCTAATTTATTAATCTTACCTAATTTCTCTCATCTCTAGAATTAAAATAATAATCTAATAATAAGATTAAATTTATTCAAGGCCTTGATCCTAGAGTCAAATATAGCTGTTATATAGCCGTTGGGGTCTCTACTCAGCCTATTTAAATTGCTAAAGCCTGATCTGTTTCTTCAACTTGTCCTGACGATGAACCACACTAGTTGGTTCGAAACGCATCGACAATAATATTTTTATGTGATTTACGCCGAAGCTCTTTTTACATATATGAAATTATTATTTTTAGAATCAAATATATTTGAATATAGTAATTATAAAAAAATGAACTTCTTTGGTTCGAAACAAATGGTCTAAAAGTGTGATCATTTAATATCATTATAAAAAAAATGAACTTCTTTAGTTCGAGACAAATCGTCTAAAAACGTGATCATTTAATAAATTTCATTTTTAATAAATAAAGTTGCACTTAATATACTTAGAAAAATTCCACTCATCATTCTTAAATTAGTCAAAATCTTAATAATATAATTTTTTTTGGAAAATTTAATTTATAAAAAATAATAATAATTCGCTTACATGCTTTACAATTTTTTTTGGAATATGAGAAAAATTAACCGCGTTCGTACAACTATTCCACCAAACCATAAAAACTTTGTTTTTAAGTCAATATTGCTATTCATCAAAACCCTAAACCCATACGCATTTTAAAGTCTATGCATCAATTGATTCACAAAAGCATAGCAGAAGGAAGGACACTCTCTGTTGGAAGGAATTAATTCCAACTATCCACGATTATTACAGCAGCTAAATTAATCTAGAATTTAGCAGATGTTTTAAGTGGAGTTTTTAGAATTCATTGACAAATGGGCAAGCTTCCTGAAGAAGCCACCACCCCATCAAACTCTAGAAATTTCTCTTTCATGTATAAATACATGTTCAATCATCGAATGAAGGAAAGTTCTGAGTTTTGTGTTTAACTGTGTATAATCTCTGATTTGGTATCAGAGCAGGTGTGAGGTTGAGTTGTCAAGAGCTGTGAGACAGCTCAGTGAGTGCTGGTAAAGCGCTGTGAGCCCAGTGTTGGTGAGTTGTGTAAAGGAGTCAGTAATTCTGAAGGCTCGGCTGTATGCTGTGAGTTGGAGTTAATAGTAAGCGCCATTGGAGGAGGCTGAATCTTTGGCCGTGGAAAAGAGCATTGGCTCTTGCGTGAATCTGTAGCAGAGTGATATTGTATGTGCGAGCTCCTATCCGAGACGTGTTGAGCTGAAGATTGAAGCCACTGAAGGTTGTAAAGAATTTCCAGCTAGGGTTTTGCAGCTTGCAATCAATCCTTATGGGCTTGACACAAGAAAGCCGTTAACAGTTTAAAGAATGATATGAAGCCATTAAGCTAGTATCATGTGGCTTGTGATCAGTAAGTATTACTTATGATTGACTTACAATATTATTCATCGGATTGTACTCTCTGCAATTCTGTTTCGTTTTCTTTTCAATTTGAACAGGGGATGCAAAATCATCAAGGTCCCCATTTTTGGATGGAGGTAATGGAAATATATCTATGGATTGTATTTTACTTAAAAACTGTATTTGAAATTCCATTAACATCGTTTGATGATACATTATGTTTGGATGAAAAGTGTGGATAGAGGTTGTCAATTATTATACCAAGAATTTAAAACCATTCAACTTCCCGCACTCTCGTGATTTGACAATTGGGGGGCCGTGGGGTCGATTTTGGACAGGTGGGTTGAAGCACAGCACAACATTCCAACCAACCCAATCAATGTGTGACGTGGTAGTTTAGTGGTTTGCACCTGATACTTACATGTGTGACAGTCTTGTTTTATAATCTCTGATTTAATGGGTAGTTGACCTTAAAAAAAAAAATTGTATCTTGGTGGAAAAGGATTTATAAGTTTATTGGCAATGACTAATATATTGGCTGAATCTTATATATCTGACTCTAACAAGTTAGATGGTGAAAATCATGCAAATTGGAAGTTTAAGTTGCAGACTTTGATGGAAGGCAACAATACATGGGCGATTGTGTATGGAGCTGAAGTTAAGCCAGTGTCCCCTCAAGCCACAGATGCTGCAATTCAAGATTGGGAGCGACGGGAAAACAAAGCAAAGGTGCTTTTGCGGATAACGGTTAAGGACAACATTATTCCACACATTAAAGAGTGCAAAACATCCAAGAGATGGGACACTCTCAAAAATTTGTATGAGATGAAGACTACAAATCGAATATTGTATTTAAAAAGTAAGCTTCTTTCAATTAAGATGGAAGAAAATGAAAGTGTTAGTGATTTCATTTCTAGAATTAAAGATCTAAAGGATAAACTAGGCGACATTGGTGAATCAGTATCTAGTACAGACTTGGTTACTGTGACATTAAGTGGAATGCTTGATGAATATCAAATGTTTATAACTGGTCTTTCAGCTAGAGAGAAGGCTCCTACTTTTGATGAATTGGCAGGTATACTTATGCAGGAAGAAGAACAGAGAAGAAGCATTAAACAAAATTCTCCTAATTCAGATTTAGCATTGATGGCCAAAGGGAAGAAGTCCTTCAAAGGTAAACTGTGGGAGAAAAATAAAGGCAAAAAAGCACAGGTAAAATCATTTCAAGGTACCCCTTTACCAAGGACAAATGCCAAATCAATTAGAGATGATGTGTGTTATTATTGTGGAAAACCTGGTCATTTTGCTAAGAATTGCATGAAAAAGAGGTCTAATCAATTTAAACAAAGAAGGCATTCAGGAAATTATGTTGATAGAGATGAAGCAATTAGTCAAGATGTTAGCAATCTTAAATTGTTTGTGCCCAGTGCTGTTTTATCAGCAGAAATTGATGATGATAATGTTTGGTTTATAGATTCTAGTGCATTAATCCATATGTCATGCAAAAGAGATTGGTTTGATACTTATCATGAGATTAATAAGGGCAGACACATCTAGTTAGGAGATAATAGATCACATGAAATTAAAGGATATGGTAATATAAGTGTTATGATGCCTAATGGACAAGAAAAACAAATTCAAAATGTGGTGTATGTTCATGGATTAAAGAAGAACTTAATATCAGTATCTACTATCACAGATCAACATTTAAAAGTTGAATTTGTAAAATCACATTGTTTGGTAAAGGATGTGCAGGACAACTACAAGATTATTGCAAAAGGAATGAGAGTTGGAGGCTTATACAAGTTGGATGTAATGAAGAATGGGCATCAAGCTTTGGCATCAACAAGCATGTCAACTATAGAGCTTTGGCATCAAAGGTATGGGCACTTAAATCATAATGACCTAATGTTACTACAAAGGAAATTGATGGTAGAAGGTCTTCCAATTATAAAGGGTGAACACTTTGAATGTGAAGGTTGTGCACTAGTAAAACAACATAGGGAAGAATTTCCTGTGCATGAAAATAGAAGAAAACGTGAAATACTTGAACTAATGCATACTGATGTATGTGGTCCAATGCAAACTAAGTCACTTGGTGGAGCATATTACTTCCTTATATTTATTGATGATAGCACTAGATACACCTGGGTATAATTTATAAGAAACAAAAACGACATGTTTGAATACTTTAAAGAATTCAAGAATATGGTTGAAAATAAAACAGGAAAGAACATAAAATTCTTTGATTAGATAAAGGTGGTGAATACACTTCAGGAGCTTTTGTCAAATATTACAAACAAAATGGAATTATGCAACAATTTTCAGTGCTACATACACCTCAACAAAATGGAGTAGCTGAAAGAAAGAATAGAACATTAGCTGAATGTGTTCGAAGTATGATAAAAGGTAAAGGACTTTCTAATAGTTTTTGGGCTGAAGCCATTAATACAACTGTATATCTTAAAAATAGAAGCCCTACTAAGTATCTTGAGCATAAAACACCATTTGAAGCATTTGATGGTTTTAAACCCAAAGTTAGTCATTTAAGGATATTTGGATGCAAGACCTTTGCTCATATTCCTAAAGAGGATAGGAGAAAGTTAGATGCCAAAGCCACCAAATGTATTTTTGTTGGATATTGCACTGATCAAAAAGCATATAAAATGTATGATCCAAGCACTCACAAGGTATTTGCAAGTAAAGATGTTTATTTCATGAGCATGTAGGCAAACAAATAAAAGAAGATGAACATAATACATGGCAATCTTCTTATGAAAAATTTAAAGAAGAAGAAGAAGTTGTGGAATCCACTCAAGAACTAGAACACATGGATAGTCCAAAAGACACATCAAGGAATCAAAGTCCACAAAGAAGTGATAAAGGCATCCCACAAAGAAGAAAAGGAGAAGATACTCCACAAAGTAATGAACCTCTAAGAAGGTCAACACGACAGATTCAATCCCCCATCTGGTATAAAGATTATGCCTTAATGTCTCAGGTAATGACTGTTTTTGAGCCCTTAAATTATGAACAAGCCAAAAATCATAAAGAATGGATAGAAGCTATGAAAGAAGAGTATGACTCTATAATAAAAAATGAAACTTGGGAATTAATAGAATTACCTGAAAATAAAGTCCCCATGCGATCAAAATGGTTGTACGAGACAAAATTTAATGCAGATGGTAGCATAGACAAGTATAAGGCAAGATTGGTTGCAAAAGGTTATTCACAAAAAGAAGGTATAGATTATGAAGATCTCGTTGCTCCGACTGCAAAAATGAATACAATAAGAATAATGATAGCATTGGCTACTAAATATGATTGGAAACTACATCAATTAGATGTAAAGTCAGCTTTTTTAAATGGTGACTTAAAGGAAGAAATTTATCTTGTTCAACTAGAAGGATTTGTAAAGAAAGGTCAAGAACATCTTGTATGCAAGTTTAAAAAGGCCTTATATGGACTAAAACAGGTCCCTAGATATTGGTATGAGAAAATCGACAAATTCTTCTTCGAGCAAGGATTTAAAAGGAGTAAAAATGATCCTAATTTGTATGTCAAGACATATAGAAATGGGGATATAGTATTACTTTCTATATATGTTGATGATCTAATAATAACAGGGAGTGCTGATAAATTAATCACATATATAAAAATGAAGTTATCACAGGAATTCGAGATGAAGGATCTTGGTGAGATGCACTATTGTCTAGGTCTTGAAGTATGGAGAAATGATGGAAGAACCATAATCACACAAAGCAAATATACAAATGAAGTACTAAAGAGATTTCATATGAATGAATGTAAAGCAGTGAGTACTCCATTGGAACAAAATATCAAATTAATAAGTGATGATAGAACAAAAGAGGTGAATGGAACATTGTATCGACAATTAGTGGGAAGTCTGAATTATCTCACTACCACCAGACCAGACATTGCTTATGCAGTAAGCATACTTAGTCAATTCATGACTAAGCCTCATGAAAGCCATTGGATAGCTACAAAAAGGGTCCTTCGATACTTAAAGAGAACTATCAATTTTGGTATTGAATATACTAATACTTGTAATGTTGAATTGACAGGTCATTCTGATTCTGATTGGGCTGGAAATCCACCACTGGATACATCTTCAACATAGGATCAGGAGCCATATCATGGAGTAGCAAGAAACAGGGAACAAATTCCTTGTCATCAACTGAAGCCGAATATAAAGCATTATGTAGTAGCACCTGTGAGGCTATATGGCTCAGAAAAATACTTGAAGATGTTGGTGAAGGTCAACAAGAACCTACAGTGATCAGATGTGATAATCAAAGCACCATCAAACTGGGAACAATCGTGTATGCCATGCAAAGTCAAAGCATATAGACACACAATATCATTTTGTAAGAGAAAAGGTCCAATCAAAAGAAATTTCTCTAATGCACTGTAATACAAATGAAAATGTCGCTGACATATTCACTACGCCTCTTGGAAAGGCAAAATTTGAGTTTTGTAGAAGTAAGTTATGTGTTGTAGAAAATCAAGATTATATTGTAAGTCTAGCTAACACATGAAAATGTAGCTGACATATTCACTAAGCCTCTTGGAAAGGCAAAATTTGAGTTTTGTAGAAGTAAGTTATGTGTTGTATAAAATCAAAATTATATTGTAAGTCTAGCTAACACTTAGCCGAACAGGCATGTCAATTAAGAGTATGTTTACAGTGTCTTATATTTTTGTCATATGGTTGGAATTAAGGGGAGTGTTAGAAGGAATTAATTCCAACTACCCACCATTATTACAGCGGCTAGATTAATTTAGAATTCCGGGGATGTTTTAAGTGAAGTTTCTAGAATTCATTGACGAATGGACAACCTTCCTAAATAAGCCACCACCCCATCAAACTCCAAAAAATTCTATGTCATATATAAATACCCATTCAATCATCCCATGAAAGAAAATTATGAGTTCTATGTTTAACTATATATAATCTCTAATTTTCTACCTCTCTCGGAAGGCAGGCCATCTAAGTGGGTTGAGGGCCAATATCACGTTCATTTCAAAGACTTCGGGCAGTGATTTTAGAAAATGACTTCGGTGAATGATTCTAGTCACCCGCCTGGCAATCATGGCAGTGCCAAGTCGACAAAATCATGTTGTTTGCCCGAATATGCCTTGTTGTGCTTGCACTCGTGATTGTGCTGCACTTCAATGGGAAATGGATTTGGGATCTAGTAAAATCTACTAGATTTACCAGACGCAGATCCGATTTTAGGCAACGTCGGATTTATTTTACTGGAGAGGAATCGGAAAGGCCGCAAAACATGGGGTTGGATTCTGCGGTATTAGAGACGCTACCCAACTTTGTGTATCGATCACACGATTTCAAGGATCCGTTGGAGTGTTCAATATGTCTGTGCGTTGCAGGAGAATGAAAATGCCTGGATTCTACCCAATTGCAAACATAGTTTTCATATAGATTGTATCGACATGCGGTTTCTTTCACATTCCACTTGTCCTTTTGCAGAATTCTCGCCCAACCCGAAAAATCAATTTTGGAATCCCCTAGATTTCTACAATCCCAGAACGGACGGGGGAAGGGATCCTTCCCAATGTGAATTTGGAGGAAGGGCAGACTGCAAGCTCTGAGGAACAATATGATATCGAGAACCAACCAAATGTATTGCCCTGTTGTGTGGAGGAGCAAACGAATGCACATATGGATGAGGAGACCTCCAGTGGAAGAGTATAAATTCGTCATAAGCCATTAATATACCGAAGAAGCTCATGTCTTCCATTAGCTTTACTCGCCAAATGGTTCGCAGCCGTCTTCGAAATCTCCTGGGGTTCACTTGTGTTCGTATAATGTAACAACTATGATTCTCTGCTCTATTGTTCTATCATCCTTTTTTATGGTAAAATGTGTCACAAAGGAAATGGAAATGGGTTCTGGTTGAGTTTTGCATATCATCCATCCTTTGTTTTCAGTTCGTCTTTTGACAGTTTTTATTGATTGCAATCGAACTGATCATTTTATTAAATCGTATACAACGAATCTGAAATACGATTAATACTTTCTTAATGATCTTTACGCACAGTACTCACTCTTATTATGCCGAAGGCGTTTTTAAGGGGACGGCTGCCCAGCGACCTTCGTCATCTGTGGAAGGCCAATTAAGATCCGCCAAATGTATTTTCCTTTAAGAATTCCATCACAGAAAGGGAGCTGGAATAGCAAAATGCATTGACGCCGCTCTGATTCTGGCAAAGAGAGCTCCTCAACTGCTAATAATAATATCATCAACGGCCTTCTGCATACATATTCCAACAGGGCTGAGACGGCGGCTGCATAGCGCTCCTAGTTACAGGAAGCCATCGATATTAAACGACTGGTAATTTTTTATTTGCAGTGTTTACAACGTTTCTTTGATCTGTCTTTTTGGTAAATTTTGTTGCTGCCTTCTGTGTTTATGCGGCTGGAATTGAACCCTGGAGGGTTTCTCCTTTGTTATGGGAACTTTGTTGATTTTTGTTGTTGTTTTAATATCGCAGAAAGGAATCTTCTTATTTCTATATGTTATGTGTAGAGATCATGGTGGTGAATTTGCAATTTGGATGTTCGTTTGTTTAAGGAAATCTGTGTTTTTTTGGATTGTTTTAATAGGGCAGGAAATGAATTTTCTTATTTCAGTATTTCTGTTATATACACTGTGTGGAAATCATGTCATGAATTTGCAAATTGGATTTTGATTGGTGGTTTATTTGGAAGAAAAATATTATTTTTGTATTATTTTTGGGAGAAAGAAAAGGTTTCAGGTAATTGTGATATTTATTTGTTTGTCCTTTTAAGACAGAGAAAATGACTTTTGGGGCGTGGTTGGGAGCGGTGGGCTTGCCAGCTGGGTTGAGTTACGTGGGTCGTTCGGAAATCTTTTATGACCATTTTTGGTCATTCATTTTTTTTTATTTTTTTGACTAAGACAAAAGCACTGTCTTGGTTTTTTGCGATCGGGATTTTGGGTTTGCCCAAAAACTATTTTTTTTTTTTTTAATTAAAGTTTTTATATTTTAGGGAAAAGTATTATTGGGTTTTCGTCTTTTTGTGGAGTTCTTTATTTTTTGTAATTTTACGAAAAAGTAATATTGGGTCGTGGTTTACTGCAAGTGAGATTTAAGGGTTTCGTAGAGCATAAAAGAGACTTTGTTGATAGTTATATCTAACGAGAATTTATAAAAGGGCTTTTATTTTTTGAAAAATATATTTATGGTGATTTGAAGTTGGATGTTTGAGGGATGGCGTTTTACACTACGCATACAAGTAGCTCCAGTTGTTGAGGACTACTCAGATGCACAATTAGTTGAAATGATGTAGGGTTATTGTGGCTAATCATGATGGATAAAGCATATGTATCTATATTACATATTGTGTTGGATGTTTAGTTTTTATCTTACCTCAAAGCACATATAAACACTCATAACTCCTTCAAAATTATGAGGGAACACTAGGCATACAAGTAGCTCCGGTTGTTGAGGACTACTCAGATGTACAGTTAGTTGAAATGATGTAGGGTCATTGTGGCTAATCATGATGGATAAAGCATATGTATCTATATTACATATTGTGTTGGATGTTTAGTTTTTATCTTACCTCAAAGCACATATAAACACTCATAACTCCCTCAAAATTATGAGGGAATAACTTGGTATAGTCAAACACACTTAAACACAAAGATTTCCTTCAAATTTAGAGGGTTTAATGTTAGATTTTATTCTTTTAATCATAGATTCTATCATATTAAGCTGAAGCATCCAGTGTTGGATTCCATTTTCTTTGAACCTTTATCATGTTAATATGAAGCATCAATGTTGGATTCCATTCTCTTTGTTCCTTTATTCAATAGGGGTTACAATGTAATCAAGGCTAACTTTTTTCTAAGACCTTTAGTTTGACAATACTATTACATTAAAACGTGGTTAGCATTAAATTTGAATCCACAAACTTGTTAATTTATTTTCACCAAATTTGAAATATCAATAATATATTCACATTTTTATAAAAAGAATTAAACAATTAAAATTGTATGTTTTATTTAATTTTTGATGCCCAACTTAACAAGTGAAGTGCTTATCAATAAATGGAAGCTCACATTAAAAACATGGTTTCTTATAGGTTCCTTAGCACGGTTCTGGCAAATATAGCGTTAGTTTACTGACAAATTAGCTTGAGAGTTGTTTTTTGATAACCAAATATTTGAAATTTTGTATTGTTATAATTTAAGATTTTGTCGAGATAAACAAGAAATTGAGATTTTGTTCAAGGTTATCATGAAGGTAAGTCTATAAGGGATCTACCAATGTAATTCATATAAGGATGGTGGGTTACATAGATTTACATCTTTATATTGGGAAAGTTGGTTTGGATCTACCAACGTAATTCATATAAGAATGGTGGGTTACATAGATTTACATATTTATATTGGGAAAGCTGGTTTAACATGGTTTAATGTAAATTTGTAGTTATTTTTTTATGTGCCTTGGAACTCTGTCTAGGCTACATACAAGTTTTCTTTTGCTAAATCTTTCAACGGTATTTAAATATTTTCCTTTTGTCAAAGGAATCCCCTTACTACCCATTAAAGGGATCACTTTTCTTTTGGGCTTGTAGGGTTTTCTCAAAGTACCCTAACCAAGTACAAATAAAGATAATATTAAATGTCGTTTCCTTTATAGGAATAAGGTTCCATCTAACCCAATATGAAGAGTTTGTTTTACGGAAATAAGATGCCATCCAATTTGTTTTATAGAAATAAGATTCCATCTAAGCGAAGTCTATTTGTCTTAGAAATTGCTTCACCATTAAGTAGACATTAAATCTAGATGATTATAGGGTTTATATGCACATGTGATTTTCATCCTTTCTTGAAAGTGTGCATAGGTTTTGAAAAATGTATAATGTATTTTTTAATTCTTATTAAGACATATTTGGCAAAATAATGCATTATGACTCTTTTTTTTGTTATCAATGAGTTCTTTTCTTAAGTTATAGCTTCAATATGGGTGCTTAGTTTCTTTGTAGAAGTTACATGTGGTCTGACTTGGTCTATTTTATTTTGTTGTTGATTATAAACATAAGTAGAATATTTATTTGAGCTTTTTAGAATCATTCTTATCATTTTTTTTGTAGGTCTAGGTACTAATGTGTGTGTGAGAGAACTTATTGGAAATAATACTTATATTTCCACTATGATGAGATAATTGTTGGTATTATTTATCCAATTGGTTTTTTTTTTATTGTCATGGAATTTTTATTCTATTATGATAGATTTAAATAAAACAATAACTCTTAAGAGAAAAGTTCAAATCATATGAACATTTAGTCTTTGGTTATCTTTGGAATTTTAAATTTTTCAATATTTTCATAGATTTGAAGTAAACAATAACTACTAAGAGCAAGGTTTTAAATTACATAGAACTTTACATTTTTAGTATCACTTTTTACTTTTTACATATTTAATATATTTAAATGAACTTTGCACACATTAATGATTATTGTATTTATTTCTATTTAAATGTACTTTAAAATAAATGATATATGTACTTTCGTTTTTCCATAAAATGGTGACTCTTTACTTTTTACATATTTAAGATATTTAAATGCACTTTGCACAGGTTCATGATCACTGTACATATTGATATTTAAATGTACTTTAAAATAAATGATATATGTAATTTTGTTTTCCATAAAATGATGACTCCCATGAGGATTGATGTGTTACAACGTTATTTATAACATTTAAATTAGTAAATGTGTTTGAAGGGATAAAAAGAATGAGGATTGAAGTGTTATGAAGTTATTTATAAAATTTAAATTAGTAATTGTGTTTGAATGTATAAAAAGTAAGTTAACAAAAGGCTTATGCAGTTTCATGTGCATTAGTTTTTAGTGTGTTTCACAACTATGGGAATGTCATGTCTCTTCACTGAAACTAAAAATACCATAGCACAAATAAGCATTATAATTTTTTTTAATTATTAAGAAATAATGTATCGGTACTACATGGTGGTTTATATACACACTTCATAATTTTTACGTGTTATCATAACTTTTTTATTAATGTCATTATGGTATACAATCACATATGATTTGAGTTATGATATTCATAATCCTAACTTTTATGACATTGGATCCCCAATCCCAATGGATCGCGGGAGCGAACTTGTGGATATTTTGCAATGCTTTCCAGTTGTTTGTCACGTTACGGGTAAGGGTGATCCATATATGGTTCTCCATGGCTTAACTTCATTGGATGGCCACGAGCGATCTCCTTAACCCCTTTTTCTGGTGGACCCTCAAGCATTTTCGACATTTCCTTCTCTGTTTGAGAGAGCTGATTTGCTTCAGCTTTGGTTCATGGCTTCATGGTTCCTCTCTGGTTCGCCCCTACCTCTACTTGTTGTTCACTTTACCTTCCTTGTTCAGTCACATTTACTATGTGGCTACTAGCTGGTTGTTTAGTCCTTCGAACGACGCTGGAGTTTCTTCAATGGAGGGTTTTCACGCAATTTCCCCACTTAGGTATCACACTACTTCTTTCACTTCTCGCACACTTTCATTGATTTAGTCATTTGTTAGCTTCTGTTTTCTAACAATAACCTTTGTTTTGCATTTCCGAGCGCCGAGGGTTTCCAATAGCGAGCGAATGGTATTTCCAGGTCAAAACCCTTCCTTGCTATGTTGGACCATGAAATTGCATTCTTAGGGTTGCTTCTAGTCTCTAGGTAATGTGAAAGACATTCATAATTTTTCGTGGTTTGCATAGTTCAAAGTTTTCTTGAGAGTTTAATGGCGTCTCTCGTCGATTATCGAACTGTTCATAGAATTTGTCAATACTTATTCATGTATTATGAATTCTAGAGTAGAGTATCCACGTCCATGGCACTATTTTTTTCGTCATCTCTATTTCTATGCCATCGTTTTGTTAAATTAAAGTTCTAGTTTTGCATACTCGAAATGGGTTGTCGCGTTTTCCTTGGAACCAAGTTCTAGTTAACTTATGACATTCTATGGACAGATAGTTTACTACTCCAATATCTAAGACTTGTATGTTTATTTATTATTTATATAAGCATGATGGAAGGTTTACCGAATCTCTTCTTGGCATAATTCTTGTGTTTTTGCATAATTTTGTCATGGTTCTTTTATAGTTGACTCGACCCGTTTTGATATTACGAAGCTGTTTAAGTCCATAATCAATTCTTAGTGTCTGATATTTTATGTTCTTCTTCCTCGTTAAATTCCATATTCAAATTAGTTATGTTGTTGGGGTTTTGGGGGTTTACTCCAACCTTAACAGGATGTTACTTTATGTGTTTTTCTACTCTTATTTTGCAGCATAAACATGTTTGATTTAGTTTTCCAACAGTTTTCTATGCGATAATTCTCGGATGGTGTTTAGTAATAAAATCTCGTTAATATTACCTTATTTCTAATAGTAAATTTATTTCGAGTTTTTATTTTCTTTTTAAAGGTGCTGTTAGATAGAATAGCTGATATGAAAATGGTGCACTTAGGCTTCTTGTATAACTTACAAGAACTCCTCCCACTCCCAAAGCTTAAATATTCCCAAGACAACTATGATTGACCAATGCGGAATTAATAATGCTTGAAATATTGTGTATGCTTGTGTTTGTGTTAGAATCGTTTATGTGCTTTTAATATGCTGTTGTTATGCTGATACAACATATATATGACAGTAAACAATGCAACAATAAAACAAAACACACAGAACAACAATTTAATTAGAATTTTACCCAAAACTCTTGGGCTACATCTCCGTGAGCTCTAGTAAGCTCAACTAGGCTCTCTGGGATTATGGCAAAGTCCTTCTTACAAGATCTTCACTCAACTCCATTGTCTTACACAGAAATAATGGGTTTAGATACCATTTTATCCCTTGCTCTTGAAGCTCTCAGTTGCTGGCTCTCGGTTCTCGCTCTGGCTCTGGCTCTTGGCTCTAGCACTAGCTCTTAGCTCTGGCTCTTGGCTCTTTCGCTCTGGCTTCTTTGGCTTTCTGCAACCTTCAGCTCTTTGGCTTTTCACTTGAACTTCAAGTGACCCCAAAGGCTCCCTCAATTGCTCTGTACAATAGCTTTTCGGCTCTCTCTGCTCGCTTTCAATTTCCTTCTGCTACCTGCTTCCTCCTGTCTTCTCAATCGTTCTCTCTGGATCTTTTGAGGCATCTTCCAGCTTTTTGGCTTCCCTGGCCGTTTCTCTACGATTCATTGTCCCTCTGCAATTTTGTTGCTTTAAAATCTATCATTTCCTATAAAAACACCTACTGTAGCGTGGCATGATGATCATGAGCGTTTACAGAAGGAATCAGGGCCATTTCATAGGCGTAAATCCAAGAATTTAGGAAATTTCATTACACAGACATTTTCTAGAAAATACACTATCAGACGTGTATTCCGGACGTGAAACTTCCTTCAATCGCCCCTAAATCCCCATCGGGTCCACTATTAGGCATTAAATCGCATCACATTAGTGTATTGGGAAAAATCCCAAATACACGGGAAAACCTTCAAAACCCAGAGAAAATCCTTTTATCGGACTTGAAATTATATCGCATCCACCCTATAATCATATCAGGTCTACCTTTGGCCACTTTCGCACTCTACATTGTTGATCTACGGGATCTCTGATCCAATGGTCCTTATTCATTGTCGGACGGCTTAGGAGTACAGAGGCTACCCACCCGAAAAGGCGATTTTCCTCTCTCCTTCGCCAACCATGTGTCGACCAGTTAGTGGGATCGGGTGTAGCCAGCCCAAAACCATTTACCACTTGAGGCCCGCCTGAAATCCGCCTTTACGGAACTCAATTTCCATGCAATCGGACATATAATTCCCCTTCGGGTCCGTTTTATCACTTCGGACGTCGTTTCTTTGTATTTCGGGTTTTTCATCGAAAAACGTTAATACATAGAAAATCTGAATTTCCGAATTTCAAATTTTATGAATTTCTCTTATGAAATCCATTGGGTCTCGCAATCGCCAATCATCGCTTCAATCATGGCCATCCATTTCTTTCACAATCCGACAGCTAAGATTGCTCATCGTTGTTTGCTATCACATGTCACGTCGCACACGGCCCAGGGGTTTTGTGCATCGTCGATGATGATTCGTTAATCCGATCATCGACAGTTGGTGAATCGCATGATCGGAGTCACCAATTCCAGGGTTCTAATATCGCATGTGTGTCTGCCTCTGATCCGATTGATCGAATCGGTGGATCATAGTTTCCTCCACCTCCTCTTAAATCCAATCTTTGCCTTTTTCTGATGCGATTTCCCTTTTTAAGTGTTTTTTTGCCATTTTTAGTGGTTTTTTCCCATTTTTCCACAGAAACAGGGCATCTTCTTTATGCGATAACTTCTACATCCTAAGTCCATTTTAGCCCATTCAAGTTGCAATAGATTCAGGAAGAAAAGATCTTTGCAATGGGGCTATTTCCAGGAACTTCCTTGGACTTTCATTTTTCCTCTGTAATGACCACTTAGACTTAGGAGTTTATCCAAAATCCATTTTGGATCACACCTTCCCACTAAAAGAACTTTTGGTCTCCAAAAGACTGATATACTGATCTGAATAGTAACTGAGAGTAACAACACCCTCTTCTTTCAGCCTCCATACACTTGCCTTGCATAGTGCCTCTGGATCAAAGTCTCTAACCACTTTCCTTTCTAGATGTGCTGGTTCTCCTGGGAATAATTGTCTTCCTTCTTGCCTTCATGCCAAACTTCTGTTGAAATGGTCATAGAAGGTAGTTCGAACTCTTCTACCTTGATCATTGATCCAAGGTGGCTCAAAAGAATGTGAAGTCATATGCTCCACAAAACTTTCATTTGTACCTGTTTGTCAAGTTGTCAACAACAACTATTAATAACAATAGAAATACAGACAACAACTGGATGGCCTAAACTCCTGCTTCAACAAAAGAAACAAATTTCACTACTTGTGAACACCTCCATGTCTTACATCTACATACAAATGATGGACTAGATAACAAGCCCACAAAACATGACTTTAAAAAAATGACCCTTGAAGTCAAGCATGTAGAAAAAGACCGTTAGGACTCTTTTTCCAAAAGATGAAACACTTCATCATTATCTCCATTTGGCAACTAAGTTAACTTCTTCCAAGTCATCATGGCATCAAATGCATGTCAAAGCAATCAACCCTGCAAGTTAATTACACATACATGTTCAAAAACAAGGAAATCATCAACATCCCTGTGTTCGTGCATCTCATGCATGCATTTCATCCTTCAACTTTCACTTAAGCACACTGTACTTTCAAATTTGAAATGAAATACAATGTAGATGCATCAATAGACATGCAATCTTAATCGGATAAGAACTCTAACCGTTTCTTACCAATCCTTTTCAAAGACACTACCTTTGCCTGCACATCAGCATCATCATGTGAATCATATTGAGACACATCATCCATGGAATCTTCCTTTCCATTTCTGCCATCTTCTCTTTCCACTTTCTTCAATTTTTGAGGAAGCATTGTTGGATTCAAGGTCCAACATTTTGTAGCAAGATGTCCTTACTTATGGCAGTAAGTGCACTGCATGTGCATCCTTTTGACAACATGATTTACCTTGTCCAATGGGGCTTTGGCTTCTTGCTTCTTTTCCTTCAAAATCTTCCTGTATGTGGCCATTCTCTTCCAACATCTAGGAACATTATGGTTATCCAAACCACAAAAGGAACAAGCAATTCTTTTCCCATCTCTATGTGGAAATTTATCATGCTTTGCACAATAAAAAGGAAAATGATTAGAACCAGATTTATACCTGCCTCTTTCACCTTTATTTCCTTCATGAGGAGGTGAAGGAAATGAAGAAGTGACTCCTTTTGGAACACCATCGATCTCTTCAAGGCTATCAGAGTCTCCCCAACTCTTTGGTTCAAGTGTGTGCCTTTGAACACCTACATCCTGCAATTGATGTTTCAAGCTATTGTATTCTTCCTAAATACAATCTCCACACTCTGCAATGTAACTCCTTCTTGGGGCTCTCTCAATGGCCTTCATGGCTGCTTTGGAACACTTTCCATAAGATTGTCCATAGCCAAGACCCAAATACTTAAGATTTTCCTCAACCATTATTGGTTCAACAATACCTTGTGCATGCTTTCCAAAGCCTCTTCCTTCGTAGCCCATCTTTGACATTAGCTTGGAACCTATACCTTTAATATGTTTTTCAAAAAAACCAATATAAGCATTATTGAATTTGAAGACAAACTGGAATGGTTACTTCTTCTTCAAGCTGATACTTGATTAAGGCTTCTTGGGCAACAAAGAGCTAAGTCTCCAACTCATGCATCCTTTTGAGGTTCATATTGGCAATATGAAGTTGCCTCTCCATTTCCTTCAATCTATCAGAAAGAAATTGCTTCTCTTCCTTCATGGAATTCAACCGCCCTCTAAGTATGTTGCTCTTCCTTCCATCCTCATACATTTCTCTCACCATATTCATCATGGTGGACAATTCTTGCTTCATGTCTTCATCAAAGAGTCTTGTGATGAAGAAAGAAGAATTCGAGGACTCACTTGTAGAAGTTGTCATTATGTCAATGAATTCTTCTTTCTTCTTGTCCTTCCTAGACTGAGCTACCAATAACTTTCTCTTCACCTTTGGAAACTCAAACAATAGTCAGTCTGCAAAACAAGCATACAATCAACCGCCAACTGTTTAAACACCTTTTAAACAAGCAGTCCTTGCTCTGTCAATCAAGAATTCTGATATAACCTTCTTTGAAGGTGTGGTTAATCAATCTCAGGCTCCAATACCACCTGATCTGAAAATGGTGCACTTAGGCTTCTTGTTTAATTTAAAGGAACCTCTCCCACTCCCAAAACTTAAATATTCCCAAGACAACAATGATTTACCAATGTGGAATTAATAATGCTTGAAATATGGTGTATGCTTGTGTTTGTGTTAGAACTGTTTATGTTCTTTTACTATGTTGTTGTTATGCTGATACAACATATATATATGACAGTACAAAATGCAGCAATAAAACAAAACACATAGAACAACAATGTAATTAGGAGTTCACCCAAAACTCTTGGGCTATGTCTCTGTGAGCTCTAGTCAACTCAACTAGGCTCTCTGGGATTATGGTAAAGTCCTTTTTACAAGCTCTTGGCTCAACTCCATTGTTTTACACAGAAACAATGGGGTTGGATACCATTTTATCCCTTACTCTTGAAGCTCTTAGCTACTGGCTCTCAGCTCTGGCTCTGGCTCTCGACTCTGGCTCTGGCTCTAACTCTTGGCTCTTCAGCTCTGGCTTCTTTGGCTTTCTACAACCTTCAGCTCTCTAGCTTTTCACTTGAACTTCAAGTGACCCCAAAGGCTCCCTCAGGTGCTCTACACAGTAGCTTTTCTGCTCTGTCTACTCTCTTGCAACTATCTTCTGCTACTTGCTTCCTCTTATGTTCTCAATCATGCTCTCTGGCTCTTCTGAGGCATCTTTCGGCTTTTTGGCTTCCTTAGTCATTTCTCTACGATTCATTGTCCCTCTGCGGCTCTGTCACTTCAAAATCCATCATTGCCTGTAAAAATGCCTGCTACAGTGTGGCATGATGATCAGGAGCATTTATAGAAGGAATCGAGGCCGTTTCATAGGCATAAATCCAAGAATTGAGGAAATTTCATTACACAGGTATTTTCCAGAAAAGACACTATCAGACGTGTATTCCAGACGTAAAACTTCCTTCAATTGCCCCTAAATCCCCATCATGTCCGCCATTAGACGTTAAATCGCATCACATTATTGTGTTGGGAAAAGTCCCAAATACACGGGAAAACCTTCAAAGACCTGACAAAATCCTTTTATCAGACTTGAAATTATATCGCATCCACCCTATAATCATATTGGGTTTGCCTTCGGCCACTTTCACACTCTACACCATTGATCTGCGGGATCTCTGATCCAACAATCCATATGCGATTTCGGATGGCTTAGGAATACGGAGGTTACCCACCCGAAAAGGCGGTTTTCCTCTCTCTTCTGCCAGCCACGTGTTGAACAGTCAATGGGATCAGGTAGAGCCAGCCTAAAACCATTTACCATTGGAGGCCTGCCCGAAATCCGCCTTTATGGAACTCAATTTCCATGCAATCGGGCCTATAATTCCCATTTGGGTCCATTTTATCGCTTCAGGCATTGTTTCTTTGTATTTCAAGTTTTTCGCTGAAAAACGTTAATACACAGAAAATCCGAATTTCCGGATTTCAAATTTGATGAATTTTGCTTATGAAATCCATCGAGTCTAGCAATTTCCGATCGCCGATTCAATCCTGACCATCCATTTCTTTCACGATCTGATGGCTAAGATTGCTCGTCGCGGTTGCTATCGCATGTCACGTCGCACACGGCCGAGGGGTTCTATGCATTGCCAATGCCAATTCGTCGATCCGATCATTGGCGATCGACGAATCGCATGATCACAATCACTGATTCCAGGGTTCCGATATTGCATGTGTGTCTGCCTCCGATCCAATTGATTGGATCGGTGGATTAGAGTTTCCTCCAGCTATGCTTAAATCCGGCCTCTGCCTTTTTCTAATGTGATTTCCCTTTTTAAGGGTTTTTTTTGCCATTTTTAGTGGTTTTTGCCTCTTTTTCCAAAGAAACATGGCATCTTCTTTATGGGATAAATTTTGCATCCTAAGTCCATTTTAGCCCATTCAAGTTGGAGTAGATTCAGGAGGAAAAGATCACTACAATGGGGCTATTTACAAGAACTTCCTTGGACTTTCATTTTTCCTCTGTAAGTACCGCTTAGGCTTAAGACTTTATCCAAAATCCATTTTGGATCAATAGTCGTAGTTTTTAGTCTGTCGAGTCTGCCTTTTATTTTTATAACAAAATGAAATGGAAGGTTATAAACCCTACCATCGTACTTTCCTACCTGTAATGTTGATACTCATACAGTTTCCTTTCTAGAACTAAAATTTCCTTATCCGAAGATTTCCTAACAGTGTCCTTATTCTCAAAGGGTTTCTTACTTGTCTATCTTCCGTACTTTAAGATCTATGCATAATGAATTTCCAGATTCTTTTACAATTTTTTCCTCTATGTTCATTCGTTAAAAAGGTTACACACATACTGTTGGGAAGTTATTAAGAAAAATATGTCTAAAGTCTGACATGAGATTTCGACTATAATAACTCATCTATTACTTTCAACAAAAAATCAGAGTTCTAATTTTTGACAGTATATTTCATGTTTCAGAGTTCTAGATAGGATTTCTACTGTAATAACTCATCTATTACTTTCAACAAAAAATTAGAGTTCTAGATACTTATCTGGTTCTGTAGATTTCCACTGTTGTCCTCCTAGACCAAGATCAACTATAAGTTGACAAGTTTCCTTCCAACCATGAGACTTTCTTTCAGGCCAAAGTCTCCCCCCGAGTTGTTGCTCACATGAAGGATTTTTTTCTCGTAAGACTATCAGTCTTAACATTTACAACTATTTGGTCTTAACTAGACTTAGCTGCTAAACTGTCTGACATATCAGAATGGAAACATCTCCTTTTCTTTCTCCTTGCTTCATCTCAGGTACCAATACACCCTTGATCTATTCTTGGAGAATTAATCTTCAAGGAAGTAGTTAGGGATAGGTAACTACCTATCCTAACCACGTTGACATGTGAGAGTTGCAAGATTTGTTATCACTCAAACACTTGATTCATGCATAGCTTAATTAAAATATTAAATATATAAATTTAAATAATAATAATATCTAGTTTTTTTAACTTTGTTAAATAAATATTTACAATCGCTCGGGACATCACATCCCCTCCAAGATTAAACATCGTCACAATGTTTTTCTACGATAAATAGATCTGGACAAGTCTCCCTCATAACTTGCTCATCCTCCTAGGTGGCCTCCTCTATCCCAAAGCGTTGCCATTGCACTTTAACCTGGGTGATAACTCGTTTCAACAAAATTGCTTCTCTTCGATCGAGTATAACTAGAGGTTCGAATGAGAACTCGTCTTCTGGTTCGACCTACATGCAAGAAACATTTAGTGAGTTCCTTTCCTTTAGTAACTTTGTCTTGACATATTTATTAAAATTAAATATCCTGTATATCTTACCAATTGATTATATGCTTAGGATCATATCTATATATTTTTAACATAGAAACATGGAAAACGTTGTGCACATGTATGTAGCTGGGCAAGGCGAGTTGATAAGCCATTGGTCTGATTCGAACCAGGATCTAGAAAAGACCACAAAATCGGGGTGCCAATTTAGCACATCCGCTCCATTGTAATGTACTCTTCTTAGCTCATACACAAACATAAACATGATCTCCAACTTGAAATTCCCAGAAACTCCTCTTTTGATTAGCAAAGTTCTTTTGTTAGTCTTGTGCGTCCTTTAAATTGGAATGCTCTTTTTTGACCATCTCCTCCATTTCTTTTAACATGTATGTTGCTAACATCAATTTATCCTCTGACCCTCCCCAACTTGAAGGTGTCCTACACTTGCATCCATATAACACTTCAAACATGCTCATTTGTAGCAATGTATGGTAACCGTTATTATAAGAAAATTCTACCAAATGTATGTAATCCTCCCATTTAGATGGTTTTTGCATTACATAAGTTTGCAACATATCTTCCACTACTTGATTCACACGCTTGGTTTGTCCATCCCTTTGAGGGTGGTAAGAAGTGTTGAAATGCAACTTTGTGCCTAAACCTTTAAATAAAGCTTTCCAGAAAGTTGATGTAAATTTTACATCATCATCAGAAATTATGACTTTCGGTAATCCATGTAATCTAAAAATGGTTTTCATGATATGTTAGCAATTTGTACGACCTTGTAGGTTGACTGTATTGATATGAAGTTAGAAGACTTTCTCAACTTATCCACTATCACCATTATCAAATCATTCTGCTTTTTTGACTTAAGTAATGAAATCGATGGAAATGGATTCCCACTTCCATTTCAGAATAGGCAACGGATGCAGCAATATGACTAGATGTTGGTGTTCCACTTTCACTTACTGACATTCTATATAGCAAGTCAATTACTCAGCTACTTCCTTCTTCATACTAGGCGAGGAACATTCCTTTCTAAGTGTGGTAATTAGCTTCTAGTATCCGGGGTGGCTTGCATATGGAATTTTATGATATTCGTCCAAAATTAAGTCCTTTTTAGTTAGGTACACACATTCTCCCTTTATAAATCAGCATACCTTCATGAT
Organism: Pinus taeda; assembly: GCA_000404065.3. Lineage (NCBI taxonomy): Eukaryota > Viridiplantae > Streptophyta > Pinopsida > Pinales > Pinaceae > Pinus > Pinus taeda. The sequence continues at coordinate 12,799 of APFE031527205.1, read as the reverse complement.
TTATCTCATATCCTAACTGTTGTTCATTACTGTTTGAAATTTTAACTTGCTGCTATAAAAATTGGTATTCTGGATCAAGTTTGGCTACCTCTTTGATCATCTCATTAAAAGTAGTTCGCATCTCACTGAAAGAGACCTCGTAATTACAGTGTACCTTCTAACTTAAGGTATACGTGACCCGATTCTCCTTACCTTTCAAGTGCTTGATTTCAAAATCAAATCCACTTAAAAAGTCGACCCAACGAGCTTGCCTGGCATTTAGAGTGGGTTGTTTAAAATAGTTTGTTAAACTATCATGATTAGTCATTAAGAGAAATTTCTTACCCATCAGGTAATGTCCCCACATCTTTAATGCATGAATCACTGTTGTTAGCTCTAAGTCATAGGATGAATATTTTTTTTTGTTCTCCTTCTATTTCCTAGACTCATAAGCAATCACTCTTCCCTCCTGTATTAGCATGCCAACAACACATTCTTTGCTAGCATCTATAAAAACCACATATTCTTTATTTGGCTCTCCAATGCTTAAAATAATGGTGGTGGTAAGTACTTTCCTAAGTTGATAAAAACTCTTTTGACACTCCTTGTTCCACTTAAATGTTTTTCCTTTCTTTTCTAGAGAGGTAATGGGATATGCTACCCTGGATAATCCTTCGACAAATTACCTGTAGTATCCGACTAGACCCATGAATGAACTTATATCCACCATGTCCTTTGGGACTGTCTACTCCATTATAGTTTTTATCTTCTCCAAGTCCACGTCAATTCCATCCTTGGTAATGATATGTCCTAGATATTGGATCTATTCTTTAAAGAAATCGCATTTGTTGTATTTAGCATACAATTGATGTTATCTGAGAGTTTTCAAAAATATCCTGAGATGTTATTTATGTTTTTCTATATTCCGAGAGTAAATTAATATATCATCGATAAAAATCAATAAAATATTATCCAAATACTGATGGAATATATTGTTCATGAGACACATGAAGGTTGCAGGAGCATCAGTTAGCCCAAAGGACAACACAACGAACTTGTAATGTCCATAACGAGTTCTAAAAGTTCTTTTAGCTATATCTTCCTCCTTAGTTCTGATATGATGGTAACCCAAACGAAGGTCAATCTTTGAAAACACGGTTGTATCCCTCACTTGATCAAACAACTTGTCTATACGAGGTAAAGGGCATTTATTTTTTATGGCCAATTTATTTAATTGGCGGTAATCCATTCACATTTGCAGGGTTCCATCCTTATTTTTATTGAAAAGCACCGGGCTCTCCAAAGTGATACACTTTGGCATATGTACTTTTTATCAAGCAGTTCTTCTAATTGCATTTTTAATTATGCCAACTCTGGTATACTCATGCGATAAGGAACTCAGGATATCAGAGCAATTCCTGAAATCAACTTAAGGGTGAAGTTTATATCTCTTTTTGGAGGAAGTCCAGGAATTTCCTCAGGAAACACGTCGAGAAAATTCTGTATTATAGGTATGTTTTCTAAAGAAATAGATTTTTCTTTTGAATTAGCATATCCTACCTGTATCACATAAATTTAAAATCCTTTTCTGATACACTTTGCTAACTGAGATGTTATTACCGGTCATAATTTTAGAGGTCTTAATATGCCTTGAATTTCCTACCTCTTTCCCTCTTCATCCATATAACTCGTATCTTTGGCTTTACAGTTAAAGAGGGATCAATGTTTTTCCAACCAATCCATGCCTATATCCTAGGGGCAATACATTAGGTCTGCCAGAAAAGACTGACCTACTATTTTTTAGGGGCAACTACTGACCTTTGCCAACACCCTTCCCTTTCCCCCATGGCTAGTTGTACTAACCAAGGACTCTTAAACTTAACAACTTGTAAACAACGTTGTTCTACTATCTTAGGGCTAATATAACTCAAGGTAGCTCCTGGGTCAATTAACATATATATAGTTTGGTCGAAGATTTAACCTTCAAATTCCACCATGGTTGGTTGGGATTCCACCTGGTGGTCTTCAAGGGAAGCATTGATTTTTGGAATGCTTCTGGCCACTTCCCTTACAATTGATGCCTCCTACAATATGATCATTTCCCTTTCAATTGGGACAATATTTGACGTAATGTGGTCCTCCACATCCCCAACACTGTACTGAGGGTCTTGGTGCTATTTCTACTTCAGTTTTGCATGATTGCGCATTAGTTTTGGACTCATTTAAAAGTCTAAATTTGGATTGATTTCTATTCATATTTCTGTTCACTTTCCCTTTATGGGGTCGCTTGTTGATTATAGCTTTATTTCCCTTTCTTCTAGAAGGAAACTTAATTCGCTTTTTATCAACCCGTCTTTTTCCCACATCTCCCTTTTTCCTATTTTGTTGATAGCATATTCGAGCCTTTCATATAACTTTGTGGGGGTGTCTTCGAGTTATCGAACTCAAGACGCTTTTTCATGAACAATGACAGACTATTGATAAATTGCTGCACCTTCGCCTTTTCCTCCCGTATGTAAGGAAAATATCAAATCAAGGAGGTAAAGTTGGCTATGAACTCATCCATAAACAACTGACCCAATCAAAGATCGTGAAAGTCTTTTTCACTTTTCTCATAAAAATTTCAATTAAGTATTTTTCCTTAAAATATCTTTCAAATTTTTCCCAAGTTATACTTTGCTTATTAATTCCACGTACAATTTTTATTTCCTTCCCCCATAGGGTGGATTTTCCTTGTAGTTGGAAGATGGCCAAGCGAGCTTTTAAGTTATGGTCATACTCATACAGCTAAAAGTACTTACTAATATTAATAATCCAGGCTTCAACTTCCTCTTCTTGTTCACCATCAAAGAGAGGCAACTTTATTTTCCGAAATTCCCCTTGCATTTCAATATTTTGTCTTTTTGTGTTTTGATGCATTATCAAATTTCTCTTCTTGATTTTCTTCACTGCCTTCCGTTCCAAAATACTCTGCTTGAATTCTTGTTCACTAGTCATGTTCCTATACTATGGTAAGGGAATTGGTTGTCGTTGATTCTGTCTATCAAACAAACTCTTCATAATATTTTCCTGCTATTGCATTAACCTTTCATTATCTACCCACAACCGAGCTATCTTGTTCTTTAGTTCTTGCACAGTTTCCAAGATTTCAGTGTTGGGATTATGTGGTTCTTCCCCCAACTGTACCCATACCTCAAGATTGGCTTCTTGACAAGATGCCGGTGCTTCTCCTGTCACAGATCTATGGGTTGTGATTCTAGTCCTCCTCATGTTAGTTGCGTTTCTTTCTTTCTCTCTCTCTGCAAATCACAAACATTGTTAATCATCTATTTCTAGAGGTCTCACCTTTGTAACCTGAGCACTCGGATACCACTTGTCATATCTATTCATGGAAACAAAAACAACCATAGCACAAATAAGCATCATAATTTTTTTTAATTGTTAAGTAATAACGTACTGGTACTACATGGTGGTGTATATACGCACTTCATACTTTTTACATGTTATCATTTACTTTTTTATTAATGTCATTATGGTGTATAATCGCATATGATTTGAGTTATGATATTCATAATCCTAAATTTTATGACTTTGGATCCCCAATCCCAAGGGATGGCGGGAGTGAACGTCTAGATATTTTGTGATGCTTTCCATCTCTTCATCACTTTATGGGTAAGGGTGCTCCATCGATGGTTCTCCGTGGCTTCACTTCATCGGACAGTCACAAGCGATTTCCTTAACTCCTTTTTCTGATGCATATTGAAAATGAGATTAACTTAGACAAATTACAGAAAAGCACATATAATAACCAGACACACAATAATGGCGGAAAAAGGCTGAAGCCTCATGCTTCTCTCTCACTTTCATACATTAAAAAAATTGAATATAGTGTTACAAATAAATAGATGAGAGACAGTGTTCTCAAGATAGTGCGTTCTATCTTAGACACTTTTGGTTGAGATAATTTCTCCTTTGGTTGAGATAATTTCTCACCAGACACACACCAATATAGGAGTTACCTAAACTAACTCCTATCTTAGAGGAACAACCCAAGAGTTAGGCACAAATTCCTAACTTGGAATATTTAATTTATTTATTTATTTTTGGATTTATAATTGTTTTATGAGAGAGTCTAACATTCCCCCCCTCAATGATAAATCCAAAAATAAGAACGAGAACCATTTTCCAAGTTCTCATGTTGATCCTAAAAAACATTGCCTGAAAAAACCACCAAAACTGGATGCTGGAAAAAAAAACTCAAATCTGAAGAGAACATGAATCAGCTGCATGCCTGATTCATCTCTGAATGTTGCTTGACAACTCCATCACGTGCCAAGCTGCAAAAGGATCCAACTATCCTTTGTTTGAAAACAGCATCCGGTGTCCACTGACACAATTTGATGAACGCCCACTGGCGTATTTGCTGATGTTGTCGAGACTTTTAGTCGGACAACCACTTGTCAATTTCATTGACATTTCCCCCCTTTGTCCGCTGAAAGGAGAGACAATATTCTCCAAAATATATCTGAACTCCCCCCCTTCAGGTGTAGGAGAGTTTCACTGTTGTACTCCCTCGTTCAACTGCATGAGAGTACCATCATCGGTTCACTGCTAGCTGCACTATGTGTGATTGTAGTCGATTGTAGAGATGAGACAATCTTTTGACGGTGGATGACCATTCCCAAGGATCGATCCATTCATAATGTATCTTCAATCTGGCTGATTTTTGTTGGTTGCGACATTTTTATGAGGAATGAATGGGCTTGCCACAATGGCAACAAGGATGGAGATCAAAACATTGATCTTCCATATGACCGCTTCTTTGACAATGAGAACATTTTGGTTGGACATCAGCTTCAGGTTGCGTGCAATTCTGTTTGTCTACAACTTTCTCAAAACCTACTGAGGTGAGTTGTTCAAGAAATCCTGCACTCACAAACTTAATTGGCTTGGAATAATCTGGGATATGTAAATTAGTATCATCAATGACATATCCTAAACCTCGTCGATTCTTGTTATTTTGAACTTCTTCCCAGGGCTTGATGATGGGTTTGGAAGAAATTTGAATTTGATCATGAACAACTTCGACACTTGAAGTTGTTTGGATGACTGATTTGGAATCAACATCTTTATCTTCATCTGTATGGTTGAATGACTTGGAAGAAGCACTCTTTTGTTGCAGCTCATCTCTTTGTAGCTACGACTCTAGTTGAAGAAACTCAATGGTTTCATGTGTTTGTTGTAGATGACATGAAAGATCAGCAAGAGTTTCTTTGCTGAAGTGCACCATGTTTTCATTACTGGAGATGATCAAACTGTGAAGAATGTGTAACAACTGAATATGTTGCGCCATCTGAACTTGCTCACTGGAAATCAGGCTTGCTTGTCGTAGATGTCGTGCTTTGAACTGTTTCACTTGATTTTGTTACTTGCTTGATAGGCTCGCTTGCTATGGGACTTGAATGGCACACTTGCTTGATTTGTTGCTTATTTCACTTGCTGGGAACACTTGCTAGAGTTATAGAACTTGCTTGCTTAAACTCTGGAATTCACGCTCGCTTGATGTCGATCTCAACTTGCTTGTTTGGTTGCTTTGATGGTTGTTGTAATGAACTTCACTCTAGCTCGCTTGAAAGTTTGAACTTTATACTGTGTTGGCTCAAATTGCTTGACTGAATACTCACGCTCGCTTGCAGGAGATGTGAACTTGTCGCTTGTTTGAAAAAACACATCCACTCAATTGATTTTGTGTAAAGCAAGGGTGTCGAACACTGTTGACAATGAACCCAAGAAAGCTTACAATGATTCACTTTAAAACAATGAATTTACTTGTCTTCTTAAAAATTCATTAACAATGAATTTTTTTAACATAAAATAATGAATTTGATTACAAGTTCTGAAAAGAATGCATAACAACGCTGATGTAGACTTTTGAGTTTGCAAGTACATGAACTTGATGAAGTGAATTGGCTTGTTGATTTAAAACGCTGATGTAGACAATTTTTAATTTGTGCAGATGCATGTGTTGATCTTGCAGCTATTTCGTTATGTGTTGTGCTTGCTGATATTGAATTTCATGTATGTGATGAAATTATTGATGTGTCACAACTAGACACAGATCAAAAACAACAACATGAAGCCATAAAAAACATGCGCCATCAAACACACATAGTGTACCTTAGATCCCCTTATTCAATTTCGGGCGGATCTAGGACACATAAACACCAAAAAAATGATATCTTTATTAATCACTAAGTACATCTGAAACAATGATAATGCCAAGCTGAAAACCCTTTGAAACAACTCGCCTTCAAAAACTAAATGGATAGTGACACTATCCCTCTCAAAGTAAAACAATACTTTGAATTACAACAACGTTCCCTTATCACTCCAGACACTTATATCTCCACAAAATTTTCTTCAAATTTACAAAATCTAATGCACCTTATCGCTCCAAATACAAAACACTTCTTACTTCTCACTCCAAAAAACTTATCACTCCAAAATAATTTTACAAATTTAAAGTCACACCGTATCACTCCATTACGAAAACATCCCTTAAAAGAATTTCAAGAATTCCCTTTTAAAGAAGTGAACTAAAAAGGTGAATGGAGTTACTTTAAAATGAGCATATCTCCTTTAAAAATTCAAAGCACACTTTTAAAAAAAATGTATTTTGAGAAGTTACCTACGACAACATATGGTGAAGGTGAAACGAATTACAACCTTCTCACAGAGAGGATTCAAACTCTCGCTTCTACTGCGCTAAATATAATATGTAGAAAGTTATAAGCGACAGATTAAAAGAAACCAACATGTATTCCTCACACACCATATTTCTCTTACACACTTCCACTCATATCGGATCTGATCCAATCTCCACGCGCAGACTTTGATACACTGCATCTGCTGATCTGGCCACTGCTCTGGTCTTCCATGGTGGGACTCGATTGTCATCAAATCTTTCTGCTGGTTTTTTTATGAACTTGAAGCCAAACAACAAAATCGCAAGTATACAAAGATTTACATGGCTTTAGATATGGTTTTGCGTGGGGCGAGCAACACAAGGCTTGCCACTATTGTGACATCTATACATGGGGAAGGTATTACAATGATGGTTCATTCTGCTATAGATGCAGAGAATCATGCACGTGGTGTAGATAGCTGGATTGATGTAGAAGGGCAGTCTATTGAGCATCAGGAAAATGTACAAGTTCTTTCGCAGGCTTCTTTTGAGCTTCCAGAAGAGACCTTATTTGTTGGGGATGAGGTGGCGGCAACTATTGCTCCTGCCCCACAGAGCACTGCATCGCAGGCTTCACAACAATAGTTAGTGGAAAAACCATAAAATAAAGACCCATTTGTTGTTAGTGATACTCTGAATAAGCCAGATAAACTTGCTGATGGATTTAAGAAGAATAATGCATCGTCCTCCGATTTCACAAATGTCGCATTTGTTGTCAGTTTTGTAACCTCCAGCTCAGCAAGGGCGAAAAAAAACCAACATCATTCAAGGAAAAACACAAATTTCAACAATAGAACAAGGTGAGCTCAGCGAGAAGACAACATTTGGAGAACTGTTTATGTCTCAGACATTGATCAGCAGGTCACGGAAGAGCAAATCACAGCTTTGTTTATCAATTGTGGGTAGGTTGTCGATTGCCCTGATATTCTATATCTCTACGCAATCGGATTCACCAACACATCTGTAGCTCCATGGAAAATTACCATTCTGTTCTATTGTGCACCAATATGCGCAGTAGCACAAGCTCTCTGTCACAGTGCCTAAACTAATCTTTGTTGGTCGATCCGGCTTTTTGTGGGTATTTATGATGGCTTTAATGGCCCTGATGCCCCAGGTTACCTTCTCAGGAATCTTTATACTTCGATTTATAGAGAATTGAGAGAACTGATCTGGGATTGTCCCAGTTTAGACAAACCCAATACAGAAACTGATAGTAAACATGAGAGCTTCTACTTACAGGCTTCACGTATTGAACTTTGGTTCAGATGGATTGAAAAGGTTAAAAACCGCACAGCTATACTCCCCTACAAATGCAAGTGAAATTCAGCTACTCTGTGGGTAATCGGCTCATTCAACCAAATTAGGACGACCCCGTTTTATGAATTTGAGCTCGACCCAATTTATTCAGCAAAGCGCACATGTGCACTTTAATCTCCACGCAACAACCATCTCACAAACGCTCGATACCTTCTATTAGGTATCGATTCCGGCTATGCATTCATCATCAGTCGCACCTACACTCTGCGAAATTTTGCCTTCACGCTGGATGTGGCCTCTTGTAATAACACCGACCACTAGCAAATCCACCTTCAATCTTCCTGGCAATGTGGTCGTCTGAAGGACACGAACTCCCCTACAGAATGACAATCTAACAACTACAGTCCGCCCACAGCATCGTGCCCATGTCAAATTTGACCCGCTAACTCAGAGCCGCCAATGTCATCAGCCGCCAATGTGAGAATTCGGCTTCGACTCACATAGGCCCTAAGAACCAAAAAAAGCTCTGATACCACATATTGAAAATGAGATTAACTCAGACAAATTACAGAAAAGCACATATAATAACCAGACACACAATAATGGCGGAAAAAGACTGAAGCCTCATGCTTCTCTCTCACTTTCATACATCCAAAAAAATTGAATATAGTGTTACAAATAAATAGATGAGAGACAGTGTTCTCAAGATAGTGCGTGCTATCTTAGACACTTTTGGTTGAGATAATTTCTCCTTTGGTTGAGATAATTTCTCACTAGACACACACCAATATAGGAGTTACCTAAACTAACTCCTATCTTAGAGCAACAACCCAAGAGTTAGGCACAAATTCCTAACTTGGAATATTTAATTAATTTATTTATTTTTGGATTTATAATTGTTTTATGAGAGAGTCTAACAATGCGCCCTCATGAATTTTCAACTCCGGCTCCGGTTCATGGATTTGTGGTTCCTCTCTAGTTCACCCCTACCTCTACTTGTTGTTGACTTTACCTTCCTTGTTCAGTCGCATTTCCTCTGTGGCTACTAGGTGGTTGTTTAGTCCTTCGAGCGACGCTGGAGTTTCTTCAATGGAGGGTTTTCACGCGATTTCCCCCACTCAGTTATCATGCTGCTTCTTTCACTTCTTGCACACCTTCATTGATTCAGTCATTTGTTAGATTTTGTTTTCTAACAGTAACCTTTGTCTTGCATTTGCGACCGCCGAGGGTTTCCAACAGTGAGCAGATGGTCTTTCCATGTCAAAACCCTTCCTCGTTGTGCCAGACTGTGGAATTGCAGTCTCAAGGTTGCTTCCAGTCTCCAGGGAATGTGAAAAACATTCAAAATTTTTCTTTGTTTGAAGAGTTCAGAGTTATTTTTAGGGTTTAATGGCTTGTCTCGTCGATTATCGAACTGTTTATAGAATTTGTCAATACTTGCTCATGTATTCCAAATTCTAGAGTACAGTATCGGCGTGCATGACACTATTTTTTTCCTTGGCTCTGTTTCTATGCCATACTCTTGGGCAAATATTAAGCAAAATATGTCTAAAATCTGACATGAGATTTCTAGTGTAATAACCCATCTATTATTTTCAACAGAAAATCACAGTTCTAATTTTTGATAGTATATTTCATGTTTCAGAGTTCTAGATAGGATTTGTACTATAATATCCCATCTACTACTTTCAACAAAAAATCAAAGTTCTGGATACTTATCTGGTTCTATAGATTTCCACTGTTGTCCTCCTAGACCGCAATCAACTATAAGTTGACAACTTTCCTCCCAACCATGAAACTTTCTTTTAGTCCAAAGTCTCTGCCCGAGATGTTGCTCACATGACAGATGCTTTCTTGTAAGACTATTAGTCCTAGCATTTACATCTATCTAGTCTTAACCAGACTTAGCTCGTGAACTTTCTGACGTATCAGCATGGAAACATTTCATTTTTCTTTCTCCTTGCTTCATCTCAAGTACCAATACCCTCTTGATCCCTTCTTGGAGAATTAATTTTCAAGGAAGTAGTTAGAGATAGGTAAATGTCTATCCTAACTACTTTGACATGTGAGAGTTACAAGATTTGTTATGACTCAAACATTTGTTTCATGCATAACTTAATTAAAATCTTAAATGTATAAATTTAAATAATAATAATATCCAATTTTGTTTTATTACAATAAATAAATATTTACAATCACTAGAAACATCATACATTTGATAATACTATACCCATAACAAATTCAATGGAACAAAGTAATATCATTACATATTTATTTTTTGCATCACATTAAAAATATGCTTAGAAAAATAAGTATATGGAGTTTCATGCATAATTTCATCATATGAATATCAACCAATTTTTTTTAGTTATAAGGGGTGTTGCCATTAATAAATATTTCCCTTATTGGAGGAGTTCAGATTTTTTTTAATTGCAAGGAAAATATTTAAATAAATATTTTAAATATATATTATAATTAGAAATTAATTTTTAAAATTAATTAATTTATAAATTATATTATTTATGACTCTATTTAATAAAGAGAAATACAGAAACACTTCACACGTGATATGAAACCATTTTATAAATATTAAAACTCTACTTCAAACCAAAAATGCAAATAAATTAGGAATATTATAAAAGGCCAATTATTTCTATGCATCAAGATGCTAACCACCAAAAACCATTAATATTTACAAAATAACAAACCTTCAATGATATTTATTTTTGTATAAAAGGTGTCTTTCACAGAATTTTTATATAAAACACTTAGCAAGTTATAATTTTTTCCATATCTTATCAGGTTATAAATCACTTATTCTCCTGAGTGAGAGAGAGTTTGTATATTTCTTTTTATAATGGAATTACATTATTAAATATTTAATTTTTTACGATCGTCCATTTTCATAAAAGTGAATTGACATTCAGTAAAATAGTTAAAACTCACCACTAACAAATATTAAAATATTATAATATAACCACTTGACTTCGGGATCCCCAGCCAAATCCATCTGACTACGCTAACGAAACACGGTCAGACAAACAAGATAATTATAAAAAATAAAATTTCCGGAAATTTATTCAAATAAATATATAACAATAGAAATTTTATTAAGCTAAATTATATTGTTGTTTTTACCTACGACTTACTGTATATTATAATACCTAAATTTAATTAATTTAAATATGATGATAGGTAATTTACCAATTATGGGGATCATTCAGTATGCTAAATAAAAAAACATTATTGAAAGCGTTGAACTTTGTTTGCTTAATTATATAAAATTATTTAATTTGAATCAAACAAATAATCAAAAATAATTTTTAATTAAAAAATACATTGAAAATGTAACAGCATAAGACATAAAAACAAAATTTTTAACTTTATACTCTTTAATCTTATTGTGAGGCAAATATAACGATTATTGGCTTGCTTCTTGCAATGCTTTAAGGTGTATTTAAGACAATGTCGTCCATATCCGCACATAATCTACCCTTTGAGTACTCTCAAAGGCGGAGGTGAGCCAAGGTTTGGGTTGAGACTTGCAGCTCTGTCAAAAAATGATCGATTGGACTCCCATGAGGGTCTGGATTATAGAAGCACTTGGCATGTTTTACGTTTGTTGGGTATTATTTTTGTTGTAATGGGAAAATACCAAAACCAGAAAAACAAAAACACAGAGGCAATGCTCTGTTTTCTTTACACCAGGGTCTTTTTTCACAGAGGAGCCTCTTTAAAAAAATACTGAACAGAGAGTATTACACCACCATAAAAAGATTTCTATTCATTAAAACAAAATGACTGAGACATATTCATCCTCTTTCACTCAGAGGGATTCACCAAAACATTTTAACAAAAGTTACTCTGCCTCCTTTGAAATTTTACACCACTGTGTGTAAAAATTTCATTTACATTCACTGCTGTTTGAAAACAAAAATTACAGGGATTTACACATTTACCTTTTCACTGCTGTGTGAAACAATTCATGGTTTTGAAAACAAAACTACCTCCTGGTTTTCTTCATTCACTTCTCCTTCTCCTCCTGCACTGCTGTGCATTCTTTTTACTTCTTACATTACAAAACAAAAATGGTTTTACACTGCTGCTGCATTTTCTTTTACATTACAAACCCAAAAGAAAATCCATGCACTTCTGTGCGTTCCTCCCCTGCAATACAAAATTAATCTCTGGTCTCCATTCGCTGCTGCGAATCCTTGGTTTGCTGCGGACCCTCTGTTTTTTTTACTTGCTGCCGCGAACTGAGGTTTACATCCTCCCATGTGCAATACACACTTTTTTTTACATTGAAGTCAACTCTATTACCATACATTTCGAAAATAATAAAAAAACTTGCATTAAATTTATGCCCATACTCCATATTAACTCGCCGTATTGAGAACATTGAAAAACATTACCAAACATGTCATAACAATAAACATAGGGTATGGGTTATAATAATACACCATGCAGTATTTAATTGTCAACAGGCCCGTATGTACTTTGGAAAATTTATCGGCCGTGAACCTTTCCTTGAATCGGACGGCGGAGAGTAAGCAGTTCAATCGAACGGCGGAGGATGCATATCGGAACACCTTTCTCACGGTACTTTACACCAAAGTTGCACTGTGGTAAATCAACGGTAGTAAATGCTGGAGGTCATCGGACGAGTGAAATCAATATTGGAAGGGGTGAGTTGACTGAGTGTTACCTTCCGAAAAGTGTCAGGTGATGATGTCACGGTAGTCCACATGTCTGCGTCGGAGCACCTTCGTACGGAAACCACTTCTGCCAAAGAGCGGTGCGATGGCTTCCTGGCGG
>APFE031527204.1:25250-58537 GCA_000404065.3 Pinus taeda | reverse complement strand
CGCTAAGGCACAGTTCTCCTCATCATGCATAGATGAAGAACTGTCTCTGGTGCGCCATCTAATCTCCTCTTGCACAAGATCCGACCAAAGTCTCTCCCATCCTGGAAATTTCTCCATTCCATTCACCAAGTCCTGGTAGCTATGCCAGCTCTTAGGAAGGCCAAGGAGTGCTAGGCTCACCATCCTCATCATCGAGAGTCACCCCCACACTTCCCAGCTCATCCCGGCATTGGGTGAACTTCGTGAGATACTGGGGCATACTGTCTCCATTCTCACACTTGGATGTTTCTGAGTTTATCTTTGAGCGCCATTCCACCAGCTCAAAACTCAACCACTTCCGATCTAAAATTCATGAGAACAAAGTATTTCTCGTACAGAGATCGACTGTATGGGCATTCACTGGATATCTCACCTTCCAAAAGAAGGATGAATCCAGAAGCTACCTGGCCCAATCACAGACTCTGCCTAAAGAAATAATAAAACGTAGTCACTTCCTGAATAATAGATCTGATGATCAATCCTCGCTTTGATATCTTGTAGAACTTTTTCTACAAATCAACCAGCTCTGATACCATGTAAGAAATTTTGAATAATTTAACACATATTCAACAGAGATTATCCTGATCATGTACTATTGTGGAAAACATACACAATACATAAGCTCCTCTACGTTGATCATCAATATAGCAGCATCAATAACAATAAAAACATCAAGAGCATTCACACATTAACACAGTATGTATCCCGGGGAAAGCATCTCGCTAAAAACCCCAACTATCTGTATATTAATGATTGAGTCATGTAACATTAAAAAGTACAATGCTTATCACAAGAAATCCAGTACCAGCTCCACCTGTTACACACAATACAGCTCAGATCTGAATCAATCCCTGGCTCAAATCTCTTCCGCTGCTTGCCTGCCTCCGCTGCTCAATACCTGCACAAGAACTGATGATAATTCCAAGGCAGCCACGTCTTTCCTTGGATAAATCATGTATTTCCAAGCTACAATGTGGGCAAACTCATTGGCATACTCAATCCCCTGATTTGTGCAAGATCTGGTGCACAACTATAGTCACAACTGATAGCAATCTGATTCTCTAACACCTGTCCCTGCTGAACTGAACATGCACTGACATACAACTGAGTTAACTGATGTATTCATTAGTTGTATTATGAGTTAATAACTTGTGAATTAATTAATAACTAATTCACCCAACTCATCTCTAGTCTATTCGCGAGTTAGACTAAATACAACCAGTTTAACAAAGCTAAACTGAACACAACTCCATCAACTGCACCTCCAGTCCACTAAACTCAACTCACTTGAGTTCTAACTGAAGTCATGCATGCAAATATTCAACAAACCCATAAGAACCACATATTTCCTTCATGCAATTGCATGTGCCACATCCGTAGCTCGAACTGAAGTGCTCCAAGAGAATAAGATTAAGTTTATAGTCCAAATATTATTGTGAGATAATAATATTTGACTTTTCTATTTTTAGCCTGGCAGTGTAAAAATAGACTCCGCACATATGTCTAAAAATATAAGTCCATCTATTTTTACCAACATGACTAATCATCCACAAATAGCATCCTGCAACTCATAGATCATGATCCATATGTCTAAAAATAGACATAGTCTAAAAATAGACTTGCGCCAAAAATAGCCTGTGGGCCCACTTAGTGAAGGCGACTCCTTTCCACTAAGCTCCATCATCTTGTTGCAATCTCAACAAGCATTTCTTCTTGCACACTTTTCAACAGTTTGGATGTTGTAGAAGCAGGTTTATGAGCAATTTGGTCCTTTGGAACAGGTTTTATCTCATAAATATTATAAGTTGTTATGGCAAGGTGGTTACAAAACAAATGGAGCATGACTAATTTCCCTCCTCATTTTTCCAAGAACACTTACTAACATTCCCCCAAGGACAATGAGATCTACTCACTGCCCTTAGTCCACTTCATTTCATGGAAAAACTAAGTGAAACTGTGTTTTCACCTAGGCAAAACAAGCCACATTTCTTGCGTAAAAAGTTTTTATTCCATTATGCCAAGTTTCCCAAACTTCATAACTTGGTATCCTTTCATTCCCCCATGCCTAAGTTTTTCACTCTATAAACTTAACCTTTATTCATACATATCCATCCCACATATTCATATTAACCTCATAAATCTATTATATAGCTCCTATATAACCTTTTCCCTCCCCCTATTGTATAAAATACCTAAAAAATCCCTAAAAAACTAATATCTCGACCCTTGACAATATAGCCATATATTAAAGTTCTTTGGGAATTATAGGTTCACCTGGAACCTTATAATAACCCCTTGTGCGCATGTAAATATCGAGTTTCATTTAACCTTCGGTTATATGAATAACCAATCCGCCAAGGTCCAAAGTTAAAATACATTGAAAACCCCACAAAAACATTATAAAGCACTGAGATATTATGGTGGGTCCCCATACCGCGACCCCCATTGTTTCCCATTCGTCGTCGACCGTTGGATCCAGGCTCTCAGATCCAACGGTGCGCAGCTGTATCGTGATGCCCCCAACGCTTGAACTTTATGTTCCGGGAAAATGGCGATTTCGCCGCCGTACATGGGACACGCGTCACCCACCCGGCTGTATCGCGACCCCCCCACTCAATACCGCCGCTACCCAAAAAGTGGTGCGATAATACCACATACCGCCCTCACTTCCCACCGCTAACGTCATCCTATGACGTCACATCCACGTCAGCTCCATGTCACTGCTGCCACCTCAGCGCTAGGTCATCCGCCACGTCACCTTCCATACCCGGCTACACGACAAAAAATCTACGTCATGATGACGTCATCAAAAAAAGCACCAAAAAGCCCATAAAGCCGAATTTTGTTAAAAAAGCCCGTGAAAGTGATTGTTTTTACCCATTGTTATTGCATTATTTTACGGAACCTGTGCATGCATACTACGATGAAATCGCCGCCAAACCTTCAGTCTGTCACCTCGACCACCATAGCTCGGTGTCCCACTCTGCAAGTCATCACCCAACCGGCGAGTAACTTCGGTGCACTGTTAGAACAAGTATTTATCATAATCCCGCTAAAAAACCCTCTGAATTTCGATTTTTCTCTGTAGAATTGTCCGGGCAACCTAGAATATTGTTAAAATTCACCCTACTGCCTGCAAATAAATACACCAATACCACTCTCTTGACCATTTTTTCATCGAAAACCTACACATTGCGTACCTGTCTATACAATTCGCCCAGTAAGCCGATAAAAACAGGTATTCACCTGAGTCTTGCTCCGAAGCCCTTTGTTTTGACTTCCCTCTGCAAAATTGCCCACTGAAACTACTATTTTGCCCAAATTTTACTAAAAAAACCTACCAATTCTTTCTCCCTCTGCAAATTTCTCCCATTAAGCCGAGCTCGAGGTCATTCTGGTATGTAATTTCCAAAGGAAAGGCCCTGAAACTATTGCTACCCATTCCTTGCTGAAGAAACCCTCTAAGCTTCATTTTCTGCTACAAATTCTGCCCAGCAAAGTCAAAACAAAGCGCTCCAGTCTGGAAATCCTCTGAAAAAAGCCCTAGGGCCACTATTTTTCCCATTGTTGTTATAAAGACCCACATTTCAAATAAAAACACAAGGAAATTTATAATATGGAAGCCCCTGCTCTAGTAGCCCTCAATGTGGCCCCTCTCAATGCTCCACATAAGAACTTGAATGGTTACCCCTAGCTGACAAGGATTTCCAGATTAATGACATAATGGGTAACCAATCTCATCCCTAGTCCTTCTGTGAGATCAGGAACAGCGACAGAAACAAAGCTGACATCTTTGGAATTTGGGAGTCCAATATGCCCATGTACTACCTCCCTTGTGTCAATGTTTTTCCTGACCTCATTCACCAATGCCATGCCAATTATGAGCCCACTCAAAGGGCAGTGATGTCTCCTTCTGGAACAGTTCTATTTTATATCACCCCTGAATCTATAAATGAGATGCTGCATTTTAAGCCAACTGGGCCATTGACTCCTCTTTCCTTGGGATTTCTACTTGACCAAGGTGCCAAATTGCCAAGTTCAGAAATAAACAGAATAGGCAAATTATTTATGAAACCAAATTCTCAACCTTAGGAACCTCCTCCATATCTGGACACATGGTTTATTGAAGCAGGAAAATTTATTATTGACATGATAACCTACATCCTGGGATTCAAAACGAATGAGTATGTAGATGAAACCACATTGGTTCTCTTATCCATCTTTACTCCAGGATAGCCCCCTGCTGTCAGGTATGATTATGCCACCTTCATAGCTCATAAGATCCATGAGCAATTCATGAGCGTGGACAGAGAAAGAGTGTTTAAATACACATCATACAGATATCATTTGTTGCTCTACTATCAGCTAGATAATTTTCAAGTTCCCCTCAGAAAATTAGATGTCAAAAGAGAGACAAGGTCTGTAATCTTCTAGACCCCACTCTTCCACCATGTTTACTACTCTCCTTATACTTATTGTGAATTCATTAATTTGTTCATATATCCAGCCACCTCTTTACTGATAACATGTCCTCCAGATAGACTTTCTGGTGAAATGCAGAGAATTCTACAGCTCTCCAAGAGCTATAGCATAGGTGACTGGTACTTTTACCAGAATCACACTGTGATCCGGATATATGGCTGTGAGTTGTGCCCCTACAAATTTCCAAAATATGTGCCAATGTGATTGTTTGCCCCGGAATACTTCAGACAATTTATCCAAGCAGATGTAATCCATTTCTATATGGCCAAGGAAAAGGCACAACTTAAAATAAGAAATCAATTGGGCCCTTTCACCTTCAATAAAAGGGAAGCCTAGCAAGAGGCTGATGATATTTTAGGGCACATACTCAAGCTAAAACAGAGTTTCTATTGGGCACCATATGACCCCAATCATTTCATAAGTTATAGGAAAGTGAAAAATAAGTTGCCAGCATATGTTCATTGTACAATCCCTGAAATCCAGCAATATGCTAATCAACAAGAGTGGCTAGAGGGCACATTAGTTGAAGAGATAACTGAAGAAGAGAAATTGGAAAAGGAAATTAAAGATCTTGAAAAAACACTTGACCTAGACTCTTTTGGACAGGTACCCTTCAAGCTGCCCTAGTACATTGGAGGTGATACATCTTTTGCTGAGAGCTCACAGCAAGCATCACAAAAGGCCAGTTTAGCAGCAGCAAAGGGCAAGGAAGTGATGGATACAGAACAACAAACAATGGCAGATCAGCCTACCACATCAAAAGAACAGGGTCAAGGGCAATCTCCCCTAGCTCAAACCAAGGCACCAGAAGCCCCTGTATTACAGACTCCTCAAAATGAGGAAAAGAACAAAAAGAGAGATAGAGAAGAGGATACCCCTGCAAGTGGACCATCAAAACAGTCGGGAGATAAGAGGCAGAGGTTGAATCCCTATTCTGAGGAGGAATTTTTGGAAGATACCACAAGCAGCATGAGAGATGAGGAAAGGACCGAGTAGCAAACTTCTCCATTACCTGGCACATCAACTAGCTCATTCCAGCAAGAGCTAGAGAGGCAACATAGTGTGGAAGTTTCATCCACCAGGCCTCAAAGCAAGCAAAGCTCAGATATCAAGAAAACTTTCACTGAAATAAAAGCAAAAAATGATCCAGTAAGGATGCAACTTTATAATCATCTAATGAGGACAACACCCACCAATCAACAAATGCGGCTGCTTATGATATTCAGGAAAAGAAAATGATCCTCAGTCATTTCAAGCCCAAGACAAAGCAATCACAGTCAGCTGCTGATTATATTAGAACCAATCTGGAAGTTTTCTCTAAAGATATCCACCCAATTGACTAGATTGAATTACATAAGCAAACTGGGGAGATGGTGTACTCCACCTTGGCAGACAAGGCATTGCTTGCTCACAAACTGCAAAATTCATTACACAATACCTCTACCTAGTTAGAATTGGAAAAGGCTTCCTCCTTAGCTAAGGACAACAGGATTAAGTCCTTAGAAGAAATTATCATTGAGCTTGGGCATAATCCTAAGGATGCAAAGGGCATCAAAGCACTAATAAAGAAGAAGGAGGAGGACATTGCAGCCCTCAAAAAGCAATTAAACCTGCCAAATACAACGCATCCACAAACTTCAGAAGTTGCACAGGAGAAATAAGAGGAGGACATGGTAAGTTTACTAATAAGGATGAATGAGAGATTAGCAGAAACAAAGCAGGCCTTGGAGAAAGCAATTAAAGAGAAGCAGGAAGAGTCGACCTCCCAACCACCTGAAACAGCTCCAACAGGTACCACTGCTCCCCCCATAGTTACAACAGCAGTCCCTCCTACTATCTCAGCATCAACAGCAGGTACCTCAGCTTCAACAACAACAACAGGGCCAGATACCAGCATGGGCATGGAAGAATTAATGAAAGCAGTGAAAGAGCTGGAGGCCCAAATGTCAAAGCTTAAAGAGGCAAAAGAAAAACTGGCCAAACTAGAGGTAAGCTATGACAAATCAAAGATCACAATGGCAGAGAAAACCAGAGAGGTAAAGGCCCTGGAGAATAAGGTGAAATCATTGGAAAAGGATATCACCCTGCATAAACCTCTAGCAGACATCAAAACAATTTTGTGGACCAAAATTGGCCAGTCTATCACTGACCAATGGCAATCAATTCAAACGATCCATGAACAAATAGAATTGATAGAAAGGGCCCAAGTGGAAATTCAAAGAGCGAGGGCATCATTGGGAAACATGCCTGAGCAGGCCAATAGACTGATCCATTTTTTGAATACTCATACCAGAGAACATTTAGCATCTTTGGAGATCAGGGACAGAACATGCACCATTTTGACAGTGAAAAAGGTGCTAACTATGAGGAATTTTATACAAAATTTGGAAAGGAAGTGCCAAGAAATGCAAATGGAGATAAATGCCTTCACAGAGAAGTTTACAGTCTTGCAGCAGAAGGGTCTACCCAGATTATTAACCAGCAATCAAAGACTGTTAACACATGAACAATATGCTCACAGGGTAAACACATATGTTACAAATCAGATCACAACATCATCAAGCACTTTAGAAGACACAGGCCTCCCTCTGGACAGAGCTTACATGACAAATTAAAATATGTTCTACATTGAACATGAAATAAATCATCTTTTTGAAGTCCAACCCAACTTCTACAGGTATACTGAAGCTGATGAAACACTAATAAAAATACAAAGACATCAGTTGCCAACAGACCAATGGTGGCAGAGCATGCTGGAAGTTTTACCAAGGTAATTCTGATTTTTCTTTTTATCTACATTTGGTCAAATAACAAAACACATGGCAAATATAATAAAGATGAGAACAATAGAGGAAGGAGGTCAAGCGGGGGCTCGAACGCTCGAACGCATTAAAGCGGAATCAAGCACAGATAAAGGGGCCGGGTAGCAATGCAGGAACGCAAAGTAAAGACACAGCTACCAGCCGACTTCCTGAGTTGAAAAGCCAAACATATCTTATCAGTTAAAGCAGTCAGCACAACAACAATTACTCCTGCATTTATTTCTACATTTATTTCCCTTGTCAGAGTAGGTGGAGGAAGTTATTGCTTGATATCTTATCCACAAGATATTTTGTAGCTCTCTTTTGTATAAATACCTCCCCAAGAGATGTATTCGGGGTTGGTGATTTTCCTCTCTGGACCATCTGAATGTGGATTTGATGTTCTAGGCCCTGCTACAAAATTCTTGTGTCTTTCTATGGATCAATAAGTTATTCTAAACTATGTTTTTTGTTTTTTCTGTGTTTGCAAATTTCATATATGTTTCATAATCTTAGTAACAGGGAAAAAGAATAGCCCAGAACTTGTTTAAATACACTTTGTGTTCAATCTCTGTTGTTATTTATGTTTTCTTCAGAATTAGCATAAACAGGAATTCTTGGATGCTCCTCTTTCCACTGATTCTTTCACTTTGAAAATTGCCAAGGAATTCTTTACTGCTCCTTGATAATATTCATGCACTTTCCCTCTGCCATCATGGTGAAGGATTCTTAACTGCCCTTCAACCACTGGCTTACATCCCACCAATTTCTAGATTTTAAAATTGTTCCAAAATCGATTATCTTGCTCTGTAGTATTGCCCTTTATCAGATAAAACACACTTAGTAGTTCATCCTCATAGACTCCATTTGCCCAATGGAATAAACTGTTTCAGACTTGCATCCCAGCTCTGTTTAAAATCACCATCCAACAAACTTGAAACAAAACCCTGCACATCATAACTAGCATAAAATACTTAACAAACAAAGCTAAATTATAAAGAGAGAGCCCTCTCTGGATGCAGTTTGGCTAGAAGCTGCATCTAAAAGATTGGTTAGTGGTTACCTCGGCCGTATTCCCTTTTCTCACAAGTTGTGGGGAACAACCTGAGTGATAACAACTGGAATGCTTAGTGTAGTTCCCGAAACGCTTCCAAGTCTGGCAAGAAGCTGAAATATTCTGCTAGAGGAAGTGTCCCTAATGCTTTGGATATGGAGACCTTCACTGAAAAGGGAGGTCTCAACCCCACATGGATGGTTTAAGGCTGACCACCAATCAAAGGCATGCTTAGGGGCATCTTTGTCTCTGGCTGCAACTCTGAATCTAGTATGGCAAGTTGTGGATCAGGGTCACTTGATGTGGCTTTGAAGCTTGTATATGACCATCACTTTCCCCCCTATCAGATACAAGGTGAGAAGATGGAGAAAAATCAACTATAAGACCTTTTAATATTCTAGAAGAGATTCTGACATATGATTGAAATATCTTCTTGGTTGTTGAAGCCCATTTCCAAGAAGCGATCCATCTAAGATGAATTTTTGTACTTGCACGAGGCTTATTTTTGAAGCATCTGTGTGAAGAAGGAGTACGCTGACCACAATGCTTACACAAATGAATATCAAAATAGCGATCTTTCATATGGCCAACTATGTCACATTGTTAGCATTTAAAAATCTATTGTTGTTGTTGTGGAAGAGGAGCAAAATCTGGAACATCTGAAGGTGAACTGTCATGAAGGAATCTAACACTCTAAAATTGAATGGGCTTTGATTAATTTGGAATATAAAAAGGACACATCCTTGTTATATCCAAGACCAGTTTTGTGCTTGTTCTAGATAAGCTCTTCCCAAGGTCTGATGATGGGCTTGGGAAGTATATGTTGAGTTATTGATTCTTTTTGCAAATATGCTCCTTCATTGTGTACTAGATCAAAATTATTGATTTGTTGTTTATGGGAGTTTGTCTCAATGTTCCGAATGAAAACAATTTCAAAATTATGACTCCATTGTTGTAATTCTGCTTGCTAAAGCTGAGATTCAAGTTCCAAAAAATCTATTTTCTCCTGTGTATTTTGCAAACATGTTTTAATATCACAGTGAGTGTTCTTGTTGATGTTGACTGTATCATGATCAGTGGAATGTATTAGAGTTTTTAAGAACTCTAATACTTCAGTAATTGGAGCCATTAAAGACCTCAAGGGTTTCTTGTAATTTTTCCTATGCTTGTTATGGACTAGATGTTGCAAACTTGGCTCAAAGTGCAACATATGGAACTCCCAGTGGATTTCATAAGAACACTGTGTGGAAAGAGCCTTGCGCGCTAATAAGAATGTTTCCAATGTTGCAAAGTTGGAGATATCAACATGAATAATCGAGTGCAATAAACCCCAAAGCCCAATTATGGTGGAAATATGGCTCCATCGACAAAAAATTCGTGAAAATATTTACACCTTACTGTAAATGTGTCGAGCACAAATAAATATTTGCAGCGTTCACTATTTCAAATATTGAAACAAGAATTCTTGGTCAGAAAACCATGGGTATAGAAAAGACCCACCTCAATATGTTGTCATAAGACATGTTGACTCTGGAAAATCCACCAAACCACTTTAAAAAATAATTTAACTCGTTGTCAAATGTAGAGACTGACCAATGCATCATGTAATATGAATTGGTATCTTCAACGTATGGTTGTGGTATATGTGTTAATGACAGGGATTCGTACCCCACAACCAACGCCAAACCATTGTATGTTGCAGACGTGGTTTAAACTGTATATGGGGGAGTAGAGTTATGTGATGGTATGAACGGTGGGAGGAGAGCGTTATTACATAAGTGGTTTGGAGGAAATTAGGGCGTGAGGATTGGTGGTAGGAGGCAGTATTAACAGTCGAGTATGTTGGTATTAACACATAGTATTAATACAGAGCTGAGTATTATATATCGGGTTTGAAGGCGATGTATGACTGTCAGGAGTCGGGATAGCGTATAACTGGGAGTATAAGTTATATACAATACAAAGTTTAATACGGAGTTGAGTTTTGGTAGTGGTCGGAAGGTGGAAGGGCCAAGGGCCTGAAAGGTGAGGTGGCATTACCTATATGCAATGATACTGGAGTTAAATTTGAAAATAAAGATGGGAGTTGAAAACCGGTCACTCCAACAGAGAACAGAGATAATTCAATACACAATTGATTTCAAACTTCATGAAATGCACCACATACGGTTTTTAGTAATTTCAACGGACACAATTTTTAGTAATTTCAACACACAAATTTCATACCATTTAACGCAGGCATCATCCAGTGACACACTTGTTCGATCTTGCGTGGAGGCACCAGCTCAGAGTCATAAATCGACATAACCGAGGAGAGTGCTTAACGCGAAGAATATGGCAAAATTAGAAGATGTTGCGACAATTGTTTGCGAAGTCAATTGGACACAGAAACAACACTGACAGGCCCAGAAAATGCCTTGAGTGTGCACTAATGATTCTCCTAGATTCCTCAAATATACCAAAGAAACCCACTGGCTCCATTCCTGCACCTGAATTGATATGATCTTTTCACAGAACTCTGCTCTAAATGTGCAATTTTATTCCAAAATTCTAGATTTAACAGATACCCAACATGAAACAACACTTACTGTACAACATAAAGCCAACAAACATCAGAATTGATGAGGCAAATCAGAGATAGGACTAAGAGGTAATGAAATATCGTGGTCTGAATGGGTTGTGGATTCCAGAGGCACATGCAAGTAGCCCACAACATCAACCAATGTATTGCCCTTGGGATGGAATCGCATGTTCCAGGTGACTCGAGCATAGAAATAGTGGTGTTGACACAGAAAAGTTGTTGAGGGAGGTGGAAGCAACAATTGGGGCGAAGGTAATTCCGAGTCGAGGTAAGGAGAGTGCACAGTAAGGAACAATGATGGGACATGGAATATGCATGGAATGTGTATCGTCCCTATTGAGTGACAACACGATAACGGCCAAGGGTACTCATGACAAGCGAATAGAAAAACAAGAAATGTTGAGGCCAGAGATGCAACAAATGACTAGTCACATTGAATAGGTAGCAAAGCAATATTCATTCCAAGCCAAATTCAATCCAGAAATCAGAATGACAGTTATTTATAAGGAAATTCACAGACCACAGAAGGGAGCTGCTGATCCAAAAAAATAAATTCTCTCGGTAGTTGTTCTGACATGAAAAAATGGCAGAGCGCTTAGGTACAAAGTTGGAGAGCTTTGAAAAGCACCAGGCCTAGCCTGTTCCGACAACAAGGCTGACAAGCTCTCGAAAAGGCCCAAGGATGGCCTACTTTGATATCATGTTAGACACACATGGAAACTTAAGAGACATGAATGATAAAACAATGAATTGTGTTTCTATTGACAGAGATATACATTTATATGACCCTTGGTTTCATATTTCAAGGTCTCTTGGACTCCCTTAGACTGTTTATCTTCCACACCATAACCCTTAGAGGATTAGGTGTCAAAAAAATATTGATTATGGAAGTAAACTTTTGGAGTCCAAAAGTTCCTAGTGGGGAAGTGTCATCAGATGATCAATTTTAATCTCAAAAATGAAAGTGCCCATAAATTCTTGAAATCAACACCAAATAAGAATGTTTGTTGTTTTGAATCCAACGACGTTCGTTTCACCTAAATCTGACGATGTATTATCAAGTTATTGCATGTTGACCGTTTGGCGAAACAACTAAAATTTGAGCAAGGAAGTTGATTGGGTTGACCATACTACTGAGTCAGCAGGGTGAACATACATGTACAAGCCAACTAGAAGCTGACAAGTGGCATCATACGGTTCGTTGGTTTTTGAGCGAATTTGATTATTTGTGCTTGGTTGAAGTGGATCTATGAATGGGAGCAACATGGCCAAATGGGAGGCTACCACATGGCATCCCAGGTTTTTAAACATTTGGCATGGGTCAGCTAGAGGCCCGATCGAGATTCGAAACTGCAACCTCTATTCCAACAACAGAGCTCCTTACCAGTAGACCGATGGGTGGTTCTTGTTAACTATAGAACCAAAATACCATTTAAGGTTTATATTGGTGCCTTTTGGAGGAAGGGGTTGGGGCTAAGCCCCTGGTGCTCAGATACACGCATTCCATTTGCCCGCAATGAAGGGTTAGGTGCTAAGGTGGAAGGTGCTTGCAACAAGGGGGCCAACACCAGGTCCTTTGGACCTTAATATGACCACAAGTGGTGGATAAGGAGCTAGGAGGGAAGGAACCAAGAATTGGGGACCAACCCCAAGGAATATGCACCCAATGTGACCCAGCGCCAAAGGAAAAGGAGTTCGATGGGAAGGGCGGGCAGTTAGCCTAACATGGAGCCATATGGCGACATTTTTCGACCCTAAGGTGTTAGAGGATGAATTGGTTGTCCAACAAAATGCACCTATGGAGGGCGAAATTATAGCTTAGTTTAGCATTTTTCAAAGTGGAATTGTAGTACAGTTAGCCAAAAGGGCGAAAGTGTAGGATGGTTTACAGTCAAGTTCATGGATGAGCTTGTAGCCCATAAATTTTTTCTTTTTCTACCAATTTGAGCTCAGAAAGAGGCTACCTAGAGGTTTTTAGATGCTTTGAATCCATTGGTGACCTGTGTTTTCTATTTTGAGCACATCTAGATGGAATTTTTGTAGGTTAGAGGCTAAGGGATGTATGGATCAAACAAGGATTGGTAGCATTTTCTGAGGGTGTTGAGCATGAAGAAGACTTTGTAGGGGTTTCCTCACCTTCAAAATTCATTTGCAGTAGTTGATACTTGCAGGGTTCAACTCTTGGACATTTTTATCTCTATGACAAGTTGAGGGAAGCTTGGATTATGTCCTTGTTTTTGCATGTATTCTCATTTTCAGATGAGGTCTAGGGTCTTTGTATAAGACTCTTTGTATTGTTGTAGTTTACATGGTGATTGCAGGTTGCCATGTTGTTTTTACATGAGTGTTCTTTGAAGGAGAACATTTCCTTGAGGGGGAAACAACCACATGGTCATTAACATACTTTATGTACTTCATTTTTACACTGAAATATGAGTGGTCTAGTTAGTTGACAAATCTGGAGATGTAGCCCAAGAGGGGTGAACTCCATCATCAAACCTTGAGTTGTTATTCTCTACGCTTACATGAATTATGTGTTATGTTCATTATGATTGACTTTCACATGAGAACTAATTCATGTCTGAAAAGACACTAAACAGACATGTTGCTTATGAAGACCCATTTTCATGCTTGCAAAGAGTCAACACGGTCCTAATAGTTTTTGTTTCATTTGATTTTGGAAAGAGAGGTATAAATCACCTATTCCACTTTCAAATCAGGCATGCAAGCAACAACAACCACTAGGTTGTTAAGTCTAAATTTAAATAGATTACACATCTAACAATTGAAAGCGCACCCATAATTAAAGAGACAAACACACACAAACATGAACCAAATTTCCATAAGCAACACTTTTTTAAAATTTTAAATGTATAAAATCATTTACAAAATACCTCAATAGATTTCAAATATGGTTGGTCATTATCACCAGGTTGAAAACCCTTCCTCAAATACTATATTCTAGGGTTTGTTGGCCTAAGTCTTAGGCATGTTTACAAAGATTCAAATAAAATGCCACAAAATAATGATTTATTAGCACACAACTTCTTCTGCTATGTTGTTGTTAAGTTATATTCTTTCTCCACCTCTTTTTCTATTATTCTCCTATGTTTTCCATTTTTTCCATAAACTCTTCATCCTCTTTGTTTTATGCTTCTTCTTGGTTCAGAGAATAATGTACCTTTACAAATTTTATTGATCAAATTAAAAATTCTCCTCCAAAATTCTATCTTTGCTCAAATTAAAAATTCTCCTCCAAAATTCTATCTTTGCTCAACATCCTTCATATTCTCCAAACTTTATAAAATTAAAGTTTCTAAATAAAATATTCAACCATCCATTAAATCTCATTAAATCCATGAGAGGGATCACATTATGGATTAAATTCGAGACTTACCAAAATTGAGTGCATCTTAAAGGAACCGAGGAGAATGAGAATCATTGGAAAAGGGTTGAAATGATATTGGGGATCTTAAAGCCAAAGCGGAAGTGGCTAACATCCCTTAAAAAAACAAAAACTAAGCATTAGATTTTGGGAACAAAACGATAATTAGAAATAATGATGTTGAATTTTCTAGATATAAAATCCTTTGTAGTATAGAGAGTGTCCACTCTAAACATTCGACAAATAAAATTTTTTTGGAGCTCATAATGTTGCACATATATCTTAAGTGGTTAGCAAAATTATATCTTAAGTAGTTATAATTTATTGATAGAAATAATGAAGTTGAATTTTCTAGATATAAAATCTTTCGGAGAGTGTCCACTCTAAACATTGGATAAATAAAAATCTTTGGAGCTCATAATGTTGCACTTATATCTTAAGTGGTTAGAAAAATTATATCTTAAGTGGTTATAATTTATTGATAGGAAATTCACTTATATCTTAGAGTATTGGAAATCCCTCTGGAGTTGGAAGAGCCGAGTGGAGGAGTGCTACGAAGACAACCAACCAGCTCGTTTCTCTCTCATCGGCATGGAAAAATCCAACCTATAGCCAGCATGCAGGTGAGCGAAATCCGGCCTATAGCCAATATGCAGGTGCACATCCTACTTTTTTGAGATTTCTAAAAACCTCCTGCATGTCTCTTTCCACTACCGCTAGCCATGTCTCCACCCAGCTACACTTGCCGACATCTGAGTCTTCCGTCTGAGCGTGGCAACCTTCAATGCACTTCTTGCCTCCTGAATTCTCGTCCACCTACTACCTACACAGGTGTCGACTTTCCCATGTGCCTGAAATCATGACCTGATGCTTAAACCTCTATAAACTCATCTTCGACGTTTTCATACGGTTTTCGGCTTTGTGCACACTTGTGCGGGGCTTGTTTTTTTCCCACCAGCTTGAATGATATCACTCTGATCCTTCATTGCTCAGATAGTCTGTTGTTTCCCTGTGCCCTGAGCCTTTACTGGTGGTTTATGCACCATTTTCAAGCCTTCTGGTTCTGGTTTGCTGACGATTCTTGCGGCGCTCTTCCCTTGGTTCTTGCTCGGTAGAAGGTCAGTGTTTCGAATATCTAGTTCTTATAAGGAATATAGTTAGATGCATGAAATTTCAAAATCCATAGTTTATTTATATTACAGGAGTGTATATGCAGTATTTTAAAACATTTTATTATACTCCTTTCTTGGTATTTTTGGATTAATATTCGGTTTCTGGGTTATCATTGAAACTTTTATCCTGGTTAAATGGTATATATATGCGCAAAAGGTTTTAACTGCTATCGCCTTCCATGTTCTAGCCTATCTCTTCTGAATGGTTTTGGACATCATTGAAAAATATCAGATATCATTTTATTGTTTACACACCATGCACTGATTTTCGGTTGAAGATAGGCCCTTGGTGGTGCATCTATGAAATCTATTGTTGTTGTATTATGTGCCGAGGTACGTCCTCATGAACTGTATGTTTCACCTATTTGAGTCTCCTCTGGTTTTTCCATCGCCAGGCTGACTCAATTCCGGCTATTCGGTGACTACTGCATTTAATTGAGTTTTCAATTTTCTGAGCTCCGTATGCCGTCATTTCCATTTTCTACCTATCCCTTTGCATATAGGACTTCCAGGACTGCTGATTCTTAATCTTTATTTGACTATTTTTAGTCCTTTTCCTCAATCCTTTCCACTTTCTATTAATACCCAGAGATATCATGTCTTTTTTGTGCTATCTCCTCAGTAATTGGCATGCTCTTTCGTGGATCTGTGTCAACTTTTTTTTCAAATCTTCATAAGAGACGAAATTCTGAGGTGGCTATCATATCTGATGTAAGATTTATTTGCCCTGTTTTGACTCGTGTCTCTTTTATTTCCCTGTCCTATCATCCTTTTGGTAGATGGAATTTTACTAAATCTGAGATGGACATTCTTCACGTGGAATCCGACACGTCGGATCTAGTAAAAGCGGCTAGGAAGTAGAAGCTATACATTTTGGTACTATTAAAGCATCCACTTGGCAGTCCAAGCGGGCTGGACACCTACAAAATTCCCATCATGTTCCTGATCCTGGCGCTGATATTCCCTGTAGCAAACACAATCATCAACCTGCTAAAATCACCCCCCCCCCTCTGCTATCTGTTTGGATGGTGTTATGCTTGTTGACCGTATTGCAAGCCTGCAATCTCGTGCCTTAATTGGGAAGTGGCACTTCCCCGACATGGATGATGTCCATATTAGAAAATGGCTTGGAGCTCGATGGCGCCCTCTCATTGGTTACACTCCTACCATTGTTCGTCTGATGAAACACTGGTACAACTTCCATTTCTTGAAAGTTAAAGACCTGAATATCATTTGGGGCCTCCCGTGGGTGCACGAGCGGAGTTTCTTGGCTCTTCACAAATGGTATATAGGTTTTGACCCTCTCAGGAACACCCCTCAGGACAATTTTATATGGGTCAAATTACCTGCTCTGCCTATTGAACTGTGGATGAAGGAATCTCTATCCTTCATTGGAGAGGCTATCGGTAAATTTGTTTACATTGACCCCAGATGTCTAGGTGCTAAAGACAAAAGGGTTGCCTGGATACTAATTGAGAAAGACTATAGAGGTGGTTTTCCTAACCACATTGATCTGCTATGGGGTGATTTATCCGTCTGCCAAAGGCTTGACTACTGGGGCGTCCCTTTTAGGTGCTCCCTGTGTCACAAAACGGGACACCTAAAAGACAAATGTCCTCGGTTTCTACAAGGAAAGGTATGGAAAAAGGAATATAGGGTGAATGAGAAATCTCAGGACATGGCTTCGCCACACCATAGCGAGGACAACAGAAATTGCAACTATAATAGTGTTTCTCCTTCAGTGAAAATTTTCTCTTCGACCTACTACCACAATGTTCTCTATTTCCGGAAGCAATCGAGGGATCTGGTCCATCGGCCTTTCCTCTCGCCCAGGCAACAAAAATCTTCCTCCTTTTCTTTACAGCGATCGAATTCCATGGACAATCTTAATGTTGTGGGAGCTATTGTCTTTTCACCCAAACCTCCTCCTCCCGAACCATCTCAAGGTATACCCGTCATTTCCCCACCTCCTGTGCCCAAAGCGTGCTGCCCTTCCCAACAGAATATTGACATTCAAATTATCCCCTCTTCCTCCTCATCGCTTGTTAGATATGGACGCTCCCCTATGAAAGCTTCCCCATCTTCCTCCATTCTTATTACTCCGAATCCCTCAGTTATATCTTCCAAGGGCAAAGCCCCCATGACCACTGCTTCCCCCCCTGCCTCACCTTTCCCATCTCCCTCTAACTCTATTGGCAGTGATCTCGACATGCTTCTACAGAGAGATTCTCTTCGCTTGCTTCCCCTGACTATTCATAAACCCTGAGAATCTTCTTCTCCAGTTATCAGTCCTAATTCGACGAAGAATATCACTGTTCGTAGAAAAAAAACAGGGGTAGTAGACATTTTAGGGGGAGAAAAGGCGTTCCTAATCTGAATTATCAGGAATCCTCCCTTGTTGATATACCCATTTCTAATTTTACTGAAACCGAGCCTCTTAGAGCAGATTTTCTCGAGAAGAGTCTCAAATGATGAACATTCTTTCTATCAACATAAGGGGTCTTGGAGCTGACCTTAAGTTTCTAGCTCTAAAAGATTTATTTTTTTCTTCTCCCTATAGGATGATTTTAATACAGGAAACCATGCACGACAGACAAGACACTATCTCGTTCTTCAAGTGTATGCTTCCATCCTGGTATATTGCAGCAACGGAGGTGGCTGGTCTTTTCATAGGATTAGCGGTGCTCTGGGATCCGAGATGGGTCTCTATAAAAACATTCCAATGCCTTGGGGGAATCTTGATTATTGCTAATCATAGAGGGTGTGCTGACCGATTCCATATACTAAATGTTTATGCTCTCTACAAAGACAATGTTTCTTATTGGAACTATTTTCTTACCTCTGGTATTATGGAGATTGAATCGCTTCTCATTGCTGGCGATCTAAATTAAACTTTGGGACCAGACGAAGTTTGGGGGAAAGGGAAAAAAGCTGACTCGATCGGGGAGAAAATCAGAGAAGCATTGCTACAATACAACTTTGTAGACATTTGCCCAAAGTCTTTGTCACCCACATGTGACAATGGGAGGTCGGGGGAGGCCTATATTGCTAAAAGACTGGACAGGTTCATCATGCATGAAAATTTATTGGAGAAATTTGGCATCTCGAGCTCTCATACCCTCCCTGTTTTTATTTTTGACCATTGTCCGAAAACACTGCAGTGGGTGGATCAAAATTCGCGGAAAATATATCCTTTTAAGTTCAACAGAATTTGGCTTGAAGATGAGTCCTTCAACAACATTATCCGCGATGCTTGGCTAACTAGCAATCCTACAACTGGAGTTTCTCCTTTGGAAATTTTGATTGGTAAAATGAGGAATCTTCGATCAAAAGTAAAAGAATGACAGGCCCTGAAAAAACAATCAAACTGTATGGAGCTTCAAAAGATTAAAAATGAATTAAAAAACATTGCTAGTGGTATGCCAACCCAATCCATTCCATGGAGTATTCGATATCGGATTTGGGAACTTGAAAAAAAGAAAAAGAAGTTACTAAAAATTGAAGAAATGACATGGCGGCTTAGAAGCCATGCCACTTGGCTAAAGGAGGGAGATAAAAACACTAAGTTCTTTCATCAGTTTGCAAGCAAAAGACGTGCTACCAATTCTATATGGAAAATCAAGAGTGAAGAGGGAATTATTCTGCAAACTCAAGAAGATATCTCCAAAGAAGCTGTCAAACATTTTCAGAAGGCATATAAACGGGACGCAAACAAAGAGATAAATGATATAATGTGGGGCATCGAACCTTCCCATGTATGTTCGATGAAGAAGAAAATGAGAGAATTTTTGCTTCTGTATCGAAGGAAGAACTACTCGCTGTAATGAAGTCTTTTAAAAAAGACAAATGCCCTGGCACTGACGGCTGGACCATCGACATTTTCATC
Source organism: Pinus taeda (assembly GCA_000404065.3). Taxonomy (NCBI): domain Eukaryota; kingdom Viridiplantae; phylum Streptophyta; class Pinopsida; order Pinales; family Pinaceae; genus Pinus; species Pinus taeda. The sequence continues at coordinate 39,137 of APFE031527204.1, read as the reverse complement.
CATTTCTTTGACATGATGAAAAGCGATATTCTAGGGATGGTGGAAGAAACTAGAATGAGAGGTAAAATTGATCAATACATTTCTTCTACCTATATTGTATTGATCCCAAAAAAAAGGGACTCCCTTACATTTTCAGACTACAGACCTATATCTTTATGCAATACCATCTACAAAATCATCTCAAAAGTTATAGCAGAAAGAATCCGTGGCAATCTTTCAATTCATCTCTCAAAAGAACAACATGGTTTTCTAAGCGGTAGGAACATATTAGAAGCAGTGGCTATTGCTCAGGAAGATTTACACTCAATACAAATAAAAAATATAGGAGCTGCCATTCTTAAAATTGATCTAAAAAAAGCCTACGACTGTCTAAACTGGAGCTATCTGAGATGTTTACTTATTAAGATCGGGCTAAATGAACAATGTACTAATTGGATCATGGCATGTGTGGAAGGAGTCAACTTTGCCATTCTCATTAATGGACATCCCACTTCGTTCTTCTCGACTGAAAGAGGTCTTCGCAAGGGCTGCTCCCTGTCTCCCCTTTTATTCATACTTGTTATGGATACCCTTAGTCTTCATTTGAAAAGAGTTGTAGCTACGAGGAATATTTGTCCTCTTTCCATATCCAGAGGTAGCTCTTTTATGCATAACCTTTTCGTGGACGATATTCTACTGTTTGCTATGCTTTGTAGACAAACTTGGCATATTATGCACGAGATATTAATATCCTTTCAAAGGGCAACAAGCTTATATATAAATGAAGAAAAATCAACTTTTCACTATGGAAAGGTTAATATGGATGATATGGAATATATCTCTCAACTATACAAGATTCAGGAAATATCTAGCAAAGAAGGTATGAAATACTTGGGTTACCAACTAAAACCCACGGGCTACACCACATCTGACTAGTCATGGATCATCAATAGATTCTACAAAAGAATATCAAGATGGGAATTTAAATGCTTATCTTTAGCTGGAAGAATGATTCTCTCACAATCGTTACTTGCACAAATTTCTTTTTATTGGGCTCATTTGTACTACATTCCATCATCTATCATTAAAAAATTAAATAGCTTAATGGCCATCTTTATCTGGGGAGGATGCAAGGAAAAGAGGAAATTCCACCTTACAAAACTGATTAACAACTCCTTCCCTAAAAAAATGGGAGGCAGGGGCATCATGAATCTACATCTCTTTGGCTTTGCACTATTATACAAATCTCTATGGCGAGCGGTTTTTGGCAATAGTTTATGAAGCCACACTATTAAGATGAAATATCTTGGGAATGAAGATGTCTTTTATTGGTACAGGAACATATTTATGGGTTCCTCTCAAGGGTCGGCTATTTGGAGGAGCTTTCAAAAGGTTCTTCCTTTCTTCTACAGGAATCTAATATGGAAATTTCAAACAGGAAACAACATTCTAATTGGCATTTATGCAATTATGGGTGTTGAGGTGGAATCCCCAATCACCCCACAACTTCTTACGCTCCTTCATCAAAAAGGTATATTCTACTCGGCACAAGCAATTCAAGGATGGCAGGGTGTTATTCCTCGATGGAAATCGGCTACAGAGTTGGGCCTAGATGAAACATTGGCTACCCAATGGAACAAGGTTATTTGGGCAATGCAGAATGCTGGGATTTTCAAAACAGAGCCTAGCGATAACATTGTATGGCAGGTGAAGAAAGTCAGGTCTAATGTTTTAGTTAGAGATATATATCTCTCCTTGATAGAAGAGCAAATGGAGGCCTCCCAGAAACTTTTTCTCAACACTCTATGGAGATCTGGCTGTCCTCTAAAAATTATTCTTTTTTCATGGCTAGTCTATCATAATAAAAATCTTACATGGACAAATCTGCAGAAAAGGAACTGTCACGGACCAGCCATATGCACAATCTGCCTATCCGATACAGAAGATAACATGCACATTTTTCTTAATTGTCACTTAACTCAGATCCTATGGAAGCAGCTGACTTCTCATTTTGGTTTTCCTGTTATATCTCATTCCTCAATTATGGATGCATATGAATGGTGGGGTTCACAGAAAATCGCTTGGCGACGCATTCCACTTATTGTTTTCTGGTTCATATGGAAATGGAGAAACAAAAGGATATTTCAAAACTGCAAGGAGGAATTCAGGCATATATTTGACAAGGTAATTCCCTATTATTTATCTATCCTCCCAGACATTCAACAACAATTGAAGCAACACACTAGTGTTTCAGCCCCACAATAGCATATCATTCCACGGGCTCATTTTGACGGTGCAGCAAAAGATGGTAAATGTGCATGTGGTGTCTACATTTGCATTTCAAATGACCTTCAATACTCCATTTATTGGAACGTTGGCCTTGGAACCAACAACAAAGCTGAGGCCATGGCTCTACATAGTCTGCTCTTATTTTGCTCATTTATGGATATCGGCCCAATCAATATCTTTGGTGACTCCAAAATCATCCTAGAGCATGTTTAATGGAAAACAATCTATAAAAAACGACAATCTTTCAGGATGGCTAGGTAGGATTTCAACTCTATGGAAGCCTACACTATTCCCTATCACACATATAAAACCTCTGCAAAATGAGCTTGCAGGCGAACTATCAAAGAAGGTATGTAGTCTCCATGTGGTATGTGGCATCTGAGCATCACTGTAGAAACCAACACATACTTCATTAAGCCTTTCTCCATGTCGGGTATATAGTGTCGACTTTAATCTGGTATGTTTCATGATCCTGTACATATATACAATGTCTTATGGCCAGGTAGTACTTTATTTTGTATGGATATTCTTTCTGCATTAGTCCTCATACTTGATCTAACAATGAAAGATGTATATATTGAAAAAAATACTATGAGATTTTTGGGTGCCATCCTACTTCCTAAATAACCGGGAAAAAACTTTCTTTTATATAATATAAATACTATAGAGCGTTTTCTTCTTTAAAAAATTTGGTTATAATTTGTTGATAGGAAATTCACTTGTGAACACCTGCATACACAAATTGAAAGTAATTTCGAAGGCCAACAGCCTTTTGTACTTCAAGGCTCCGTTGCGCTAAAATGTCTTGGCCTTGCATCGATCTGTCAACCCTCTCTTCTATTACTTTCGCATTAAAATCGATCCAACCTCAAACCAAAGGAAATACGGAACCGCAGCGATTTATTCCTTTTCACAGGTTATATTCGCTCAGAGGAGCCCGGCCGCGGCCCTCCGATTGACCTGGGACCTCAGCTTGAAATAGGGTGGAGGGTGGAGAACGGCGGCCGAATGTATGTGCGTCGAGGGCCCAATCCTATAAGAGGAATTACTAAAGATTGCTCGATAAAACCTGAACCAACTCTGTTTTGTCCTTTCAACTATCTCCCATTCTTATTTAGAGAGGCCATCAACCAATTGCCTCCTCCATGGTCCTCTCTATCGCTTCGCCGATGCTGTTTACTCAGTCAGCATGGAAACCATTGATGACCAACCAAGTCTCATTATTATTCCATTGCCCATCCACGCTCCACCCAGTTGCATTTTATGCAAAACCCCAAAAAAGTTTCATCAATTTCTGCACAGAAATAGCAGACCCAGCCACAACTCCAGAGAAGGGAATTGTCACAGAATTTCTACTCAACAAGTGCGGTTTAACAGACGCAGACATCAAGAAAGCATATAGACATAGGAATCACTTGCTTCGTGCGAAATCGAGTCAGAATTTGGAAGAAGTTTTGGTGTTGTTAAATGGCTGTGGTTTGACCACTCCTGCCCAGATTCGAAAGGTAGTGCTTCGTCACCCCAGTATCATCTGGTTTAGCGAAAAAAACATACAATCGAAGCTAAGCTTCCTTAGGACTTTCATGAAGGAAGAGGATATCATCAAACTAGTTCAAACTGATGCAAGGATTTTAGGTCAAAGTGAGCCGAGGTTAAAATATGCAATTTCACTTTTGCAAAAATTGGGGATTGACGGCGAAGAATTGCCAGAAATACTGACAAGGCAACCTCGTTTGCTGACGACTCCAGAGCAAAAAGTTGTGGAGTCATTTAAACACGCCGAGGATTTGGGGTTCAAGAAGGGCTCAAAGATGTTTGCACGCACTTTGCGTGTAATTCTTGGACTATCGAAGGAAGATATAGATAGAAGACGGCATTGTTTGAGAAGTTTAGGTTTATCTGAAAATCAAATTTCGGATATATGGAGGAAGAAGCCGTCGACTCTCGGGGTTACAGAGGAAAAAATGAAGCGCAATGTGGATTTTGTGGTTAAAACCGCAGGGCTTTCATTGGCGGATCTCGTTAAGTATCCAAATCTGTTTCAGTACAGCGTGGAGACAAGAATGATTCCTCGGTACAGAGTAATGGAGGCACTGAACTCTATGCAAGTGCAAGTGCAAGCGCCGATGAGAAAAGGGAAGAAAGAGGGATTGAGTTTTCTGCAGATCGTTATCATACCAGAAAAATGTTTCTTGGAGAAATATGTTAACTCGAATGAGGAATCCTCCTCGCTTCTGCTGGATATTTACCATGGAAAGAGGCTAAGTTGGAAAGCTGACAACTGACAATAAGACGTGCTGTGCGTGTGTCCTGTCAAAATGAATCACGAAAATTGCTAGAGCTAGAAAGCAGCTTCAATACGACTTTTCCCGTGCACTGTTTTTCTTCTTGAAGTTCTTTTTAAGCCAGAGAGCCCTAGTAAAGGTGTTGCTTTACATTGAGGTGATTTACATAAATGCTCTAGTTTACACATATCTATGGCTTCCTTGGCACAAGAAGAGTTTAAAAATGGTGCTTGCAATGTCGAAGACATATATTTGCCAGTCAACATTTATGAGAAGCAGATTTCAAAATAGGAGCAACCTAAGAGTACTCCCTCATTCTTTTCAAAGAAAGGTATAACATGCTTTTACATTGAGGTGATTTACATAAATGCTGTAGTTTACAACATATCTATGGCTTCCTTTGCACAAGAAGAGTTTAAAAAGGGTGCTTGCATTGTCAAAGTCATATATTTGCCACTTAACATTTGTGAGAAGCAGATTTCAAAATAGGAGCAACCTAAGAGTACTCCCTCATTCTTTTCAAGTAAAGGTACAACATGCTCTCCTTCATGTTGTTTATTGTCTTAGGATGTATGGATATATGTGGTTGAGTAATTTTTAACCAGTTTTCCATTCTCATCATCAAACATTGTTTGGAAAAGAAAAGTTGTTGATTGCACTTGCTGATCGACGTCTAATGTCTTATTAAGGATAGTGTTATTATCGTTTTGCATCTGTTGTATTAATCAACTGACATTTATTCATAGCATCTGATGCATTAATGTGAACTGTTTGGTTAATACTTATATGAGGAAGTCCACAAGCTTACTTGGAGATTGATATAAAATGTTGCATGTATAATGTTTGGAAGAAAATGATCTCTTTAATAGCATGCACCAACTTGTCTTCCAATCAATTTTGGATGGCTGGTTGGTGCGCCTCCATCTTTCCATTTTGTCTGTTAAACGTTCATTTCAGATTTTCTAAGGAAATCTGTGGACTAGGGCTTGAGCTGGGCAGCAGATCAACGCTGTGACATTATCCAAGGCGGGATCTGTGGCAGCAATTGAACTGTGGCAGCGAAATCTCGCTGATTTCAAGGTCAGATTAAAAGCATTAGGATAGTTGGGTTTGCTGATGCAATAGCAATTGTTGTGTATCTAAAACTGTAGTGTGAAATTTAGGACTCTGGGTTTAGGACCCATTATGTACTACTGCTGGATTGGCTTCATGTATATGAATTGTTGGCGGAGTTAAATGCTGGTTACACTGTTTATTGTATTCAGTATTGTCTCTATTGAAAAATTGAAAGAACACTGTGATACTAGTTAGAATACAAATCTTGTCATGTGCTCTTTTCAACCGTAAGGGCAATTTTTTCCCTAAGGGATGTTACAATTTCTTTGAGAACTGGACTTAAATATAAACATTGGGCAGCCCATAGTCACAAGCTATGATTGTTTTCCAAAACTATATTGTATTTTTTACATTACAAGGATTAAATTTGTTTGAATATTTCAATGAATATGTTTACACAATTCAACCAAGAAGAATTTTAGTCGTTTAGTCGCAAGATAAGTCACCTGATTGTGTCTGAATTCTTGTCCTGTACTGGACTGATTGATGAAGGAAATATCTATTGACCTCTTCTGGGCACCTTTGGAGATGAGCATCATTTTTTCTTGTGATGTACTAGTCTCATTGACCTCTTTTGGGTACCTCTGGAGATGAGCATAATTTTTTTTATCATTTTTAGTAAATGCAATTACCATAGTATGAATAGGTATTGACAATACCTGGTTAAATTCAAAACAAGTGTACTAAACTATTAGGGCCTCTTCTTACTGCATATTCGCAACAGAGGAGCTTTTCGACCTAGTAAGCCTTAAGATCTATCAAACTTTTAAAAAAACCATGACATTATGAATGGTCTAAACAGCCTTGTTGGATTCTAATAGATGGTTACCAAAATAATGGAAGACTAAACTAGACTTGGATACAAACCACTGGAATACTGATCTCGATTTCCGCGAATACCTTATATACTCTGCAACCTTGGATCAGTCTTCAAAGTCAGGCATCCAGACTTCAGAAACTAGTAATCTGGTTTCACAAACTGATGTTCCCGAAGGTCATAAGTTGATTTCCTTAATAATTTGTTGAAATGGAAGCATTGATTTCTCCAACTCAAATCCTCGTGACAGGGTGAGATCCTATGGGAGTGTTCCTGATCTAGGGTTAGATAATATGGAACTCTAGAACTGATCTGACAAATGATAGCATTGACATCCTACTAGTTTGATGTGACATTCTACTCATAGTTTTAAAAACTGGAACTGGTGACCGGACTGGTCCACCTAATAAACCGAGTTTCAAACTGGGATGGCTCAGATCTCAATGAACTGGTCTTTAAAAAAATACATGAAATAATTAGTTTTTAATAATAATAAAAACTATTTTTAAGTTTTAAAACCATGATTCCAAACCAATAGAGACAAAATATGCAAGGTTTTCTCATGTCAATGTGAATATATTAAAATGACACCGAGTGCAATACATATGAGCGGCAAAGTACATAATCAATGAGGCTCTAAATGGCCTCGAGAGTCTGAAAACAATGCTCTAAGCTATGGGGCCACTGACCTACTACATGTTTACATATCAATGATCAACAACATGATCACTACTCATTATGATCAAACTCATCACCACTACGAGACAAGGGATCATGAACATGAGCTACATAAATAATATGGCTCAGAGTTTGAGAATTCCTAAAACTACTCTACAACTTTAGTAGTAGTAGCAAAAATAGACATCAAAATTACAAATCACTGATCAACATGGTCACTCATGAAACTCATCATTGGTTCAACACTACTAGAAATGAGATCATCAATAAGAGATACATATACATCATCTAGCTCAAAGTCTTTGGACTTGGATTGCTCAACCTTGTAACATGATAAAAATTGAAAAAGTTTAACATGCCTAACCAATGATTTTGATTTGAGTGAAGGGTTCATCTCTTCAACCTTATAATGTGGTAGAAAAATATTAGCATGCCTAACCAGTTGTTTTCCTTTGAGTGAAGGGTACATTCTTGTTAAGGCCATGGTACTTGGTAGAGGAGTTCAACTGCAACAATCAATACCACCAACATCAACAAAGTTCAACAATCAATGCCACCAACATCGAGGTTCTTAAAGGGCTTCATGCTCTTGATCAAATGCCAATCTCATAGCCTTACACATGATAGAATCAAATGGAAATATTGCAAATCCCCAAACCATGAAATCTTGAAACCATTAAGTTTGTTGAATTTTGAGTGAAATTTAAAATTCTAATTTCTCCATATGAGATCTAATGAGGTTGAAACCACTCTCAAACATCTTGAGTCATTTCATGGTAATGTTAAAATTTAAATAAAAGAATGAAAATGAAAAATAAAGGAAATGTCACTTTTACTTTAAGAATTTAACATTACCATTAATTGCCAACTTGGCTAGGGTTGAGATGTGTCAGGGAAATGAGAGAGTAGGCATGCTTTTCTTGGAGGGGCTATATTTGGAGGGAATCAACCCCAAATTTCCCTCAAAACAACTTCAAAACTCACAAAACTACATTCTGTGGGGTTTGTAGTTGGCATGGAAATAAACCAGTCGGTTTAGGACGAATCTGGCTAGTTTGACCATAAACCAATTGGTTTCATCCTAAACCGACCGGTTAGGGCCGATTTTTGTGAAATTTGGGCGACATGGACCCTTCAACTGGGTTTTTTGGTCGGTTTGACCTCGTCGCCCAATGAACCAACTAGTGTGACTGGTTTCCAGTTCAAACCGACTGTTTTTAAAACTATGCTTGAGCCTAATGTTAGTTACATCTTGCTTCTCTCTCATGTTATTCTGTTAGGTCTTCATAGCCACTGTAAATTCCTCGACTCCAAGCGGATAGGTTGGCCTAGGTCCGTGGTTCATTATGCAAGGCTTAAGGTGTTAGGAAACTAGTTCACAAAAAGAGAGAAAAGATAGATAACCGCCTTAGAGATAAGCCTCTTCGAGGGGGCAACCTCCTTTACATTACAAAAATGAACAATTCTTGAATGATACAAATGACAAGCCCTCCTTTCTATATATAGGAGTCTAAGCGGTCATAATATAATCAGAGCCAACATAACAATAATAATGTAAGGGCATAATAATAACAATAGTGGGCTTCTATGGGGCACAATAATAACAATATGGGGGACTACATGGGCAAATATAAAGGGGTTGTACTAATAACAATATAAGGGGTTACACTAGTATACAGGACCTAACAGCTTTCTCCTAAAAAAATGTTTGTCCTCAACGCTTGAGTAGTTCTTGATGCTTTTGTATAATTCTTGTCCTCCCTGTGGATTCTTCAGCGGTAAGTTCTTGCACTTGATGAGTACTCTGAAATTGATCTATTTTAGTTGTCAATTTCTCGGTTTTGTGACTGCTTTAGTTCTAATTTGTTTTTCCTTCCTTGTCAGTTCTCGCAATACTCTTTTGAAATGGATCTTTTGAACTTTTGAATGAGTTCCCTCCCTTTGGGCATATGGATATCTTAAGGCTTGCATGTTGGAGAACATTCCTGGAATCAAATTGAATAGCATGATCATGATCACGAATAGGTGGGAGGCCTTTGGGAGTCTCAAATACCTTGGAATGATTGTCTAAAACGTTTTGGAGATTTGGAGAAATACATGATTTCGATGTGGGATCCTCTAGTGAACATAATTGTGTAATCACGTCCCGTTGTTCTTTATTTAGAAGCTTTGTCATGCTGTTAGAGTTGATTATCTTTCCTGGTTTCCCTTCGATACCCCTCAATTCAACTTCCTTTCCTTCCCAAAAAAATTTCAAGAAAAATTCTTGAAAATTAAAAGCTCGCGTACCCAAAAATTGTAGCCATTGTATTCCTAGTAAAACATCAACACCACCCATTGGAATGGAAAGCATTTGGCTATTCAATACATATTCTTCCAGGGATAGCTTGATATTATGGCACTTTCTAGAGCAATTAATGGTTCCTCCACTTGCAACCATCACTTGACACTCTGGTGCTAGATGTAGGAAGCAATTCAATTCCTCGGCTATCTTACAATGAATAAAAATATGGGTACTGCCCGAATCAATCAACACTATTACCTTTTTCTTATTGATATGTCCTTCTATTTTGATAGTTTGAGGAGTGGTAAGTTTTTCCAATGCATTACAAGATATGGTCGGATTTGTTTCTTGATGCTCGATGTGATCTTTCGCTTCTTGAACATTTTTCTTCTTGATATGTCCTTCTATATTGATAGTTTGAGGAGTGGTAATTTCAACCAATTTCCTTACAAGATATGGTTGGATTCATTTCTTCTTTTTCTTTGTGATCTTTCACTTCTTGATATGTCCTTCTATCTTGAGAGTTTGATGAGTGGTAATTCTTTCCATTGCTTTAGAAGATATGGTCGGATTTATTTATTCTTTCTATGGGGTGGGTTCCTAGTGTATATCCTCTTTTTTTGATGTTTCTTGATCATTTTCTTCCTCTTCTTCATAATCTATGTAAAATAATTTCTTCTCAGCACACTTATGACCTTTAGTGTATTTGCTATCACAATTGTAACAAAGCCCCTTTTCTCTTCCAATTGTTGTGGTGTAAACCTTGTATGTTGTGGAAGGCTAGGAGAAAAAACACTTCCATAATTATAGTTGTGAGTGGTGGGATTTCTTGTTTCCGTAATTTCACTTTCAATTTTTCTTGCCAACCTAAATGCCTTCTCCAATAAATCAGGTTCCTAAATACGACTCTCGTGTTGAATGTTATCCTTTAAAGTCCATATGAAGACATCCACCATTTTTTTCTCTGGAATATCATTTACCCTTATATTCAATTTTTGGAAGTCCTCAATGTGCTCTGCCATTGAACCTTTTTGTTTGAGATTTACCAATTGGCTAAAGAAGGTGTTTTTCTTTGTATCCTCATAATGTGCTATGATTTCCTCCATGAAAATTGACCATGTTACAAGTGGTTTACGAGAACAAAGCCCTTTATACCATAAAAATTGATTCAATTCTAAACAATTAGATGCAATACATAACTTTTGTAATAATGGTACACTATGTAGATCAAAATATTTCTCCATCTGTAGTATCCAATTTACCAGATCCTTGCCATCAAACTTCATCATCTCGCTTTTTCTTGATTTTAGGAGCTCGATATTGAAACGACTGTAACTCTGTAGTTTCGGATCTTTTAGTTCTGAAATCATGACCTGTAGTAGCCCTCTGCGTCCTCCTTCCAATGCCACCAGTTTGATCGAAATTGGATTCTCCAAGAAAGAGTTATGCACAATCTCCCAAGATGCCCTGATTATATACCTTTTCAGAAGAGCAAACTTGTATGAAGTGCCACGTGTCACTGTTTTGACCTTCGGATCTGAAAAATGTACACCACAAACTACAGTCCGTCCTCTTTTTGTAACTTCTTACACAATTTCAATCTGATGCTCAGAGAGAGAGTTGTGACGATTTTCCCTAGGTCACCTGTTTAGGATGTAATTCGGGCATCTTCCAAAACCCTAATTTCCTCATATCATATATTTGTAAATATAGCGAGACAAGATTTGAAATTCAGATCCGAGCTTCAGATCGATTTCTTCTCAAATGATTTTTTTTTTTTTAGCTTTTGAAACTTCGTATCAACAAAGTTATAGCGAAAATTCCACGATGACTTGTTTTAGATGAAATTCTAGAGCTTGCAAAAACCCTATCTTCCTCAGATCATATCTCCGAAAATATAGCGAGACAAGATCTGAAATTTGGACCTGAGGTTCAACGAGATTTCGTTTCAAATAGGTTTCTTTTATAGCTTCTGAAACGTCGCAGAAAAATAGTTATAGTGAAAATACCACGATGATCTGTTTGGAGCAGCAAAACCCTAGAATCCAAAGCTCTAATACTAAATGATAGGAAACCAGCTCACAAAAAGAGAGAAAAGATAGATAAATGTCTTACAAATAAGCCTCTTCAAGGGGGCAACCTCCTTTACATTACACAAATGAACAATTCTTGAATGATACAAATGATAAGACCTCCTTTCTATATATAGGAGTTTAAGCGGTCATAATATAATCAGAGTCGACATAACAATAATAATGTAAGGCATAATAATAACAATAGTGGGCTTCTATGGGGCACAATAATAACAATATGGGGACTGCATGGGCACAACGATATAATAAGGGGGTTGTATTAATAACAATAAGGGGTTACACTAGTAGTATAGGGACCTAACATAAGGCTTTTGGTGTCTCTGTTGTTTGGTAGACAACCTCTATGGCTCGCCCTATCCCCGGTGCCAATTCTTCGGGCAGAGGTGGTCGTAGTCGGGGAAGCGAGGAGAGAACAACCCATCCTCTGATCGTCAACTGCGAAATTGTGGTCGTAAATCAACTACTCAAACCATCATAGATGCAGCCTAGCCTTATGAAACAGGTACCCCGACTCAAGTTCGACGATTGATTTCTAATTGGGAAGTTGAATTTAATCAGCGTGCGTAAGTTTTGACATGACTTAGTTCTTGACCCGGGACATTCTAGACGTAGCACCACCCAATATAAGCAAATTGTTCACCTCTACTAGTTGATGAAAAGTATTGTGGCCAAGGTTCTAATGACCTCTTCAGAAGGCTCTGTCAAATTTGATCTAGGATTTCAGGAAATTCATAAAGAATTTCAATTCATTCAATTTCAAATTCCGCAGCGGAATGTTCGTCTCAGCCGCATTGAAAAATACATTTTGTGTCTTCCTTAGTCTAAATTACCGGGTTCAAGTGCAAAGGACCAAACTCTTGTGGAGTCCTCTGATGATTAATAGTTTTCTTGTTTATGGTTGCACTTGTTTTTGTTTAATTTTCTACGATGTATATGTCTTCTTGGCTTCTTTGCTATAGATATTTAGGATGTAGTTGGTTTTCAGACATTCAGTTCTACAAGGCTCTGTTAGACAAACTTAAAATATTTTGTTTGTGGATGACATATAATGCTGTTTGGTGGCCAACATACACGGTTTTCCAATGCACAGGTTGAGGCCACTAAACGTCTTGATTTTGGTTGTAACTTGCTTTTGATGAAAATGAAAGAATGAAAAAGTCTTTAAACTTTAATGAAATTTAAGTAATGTTTTTTAAATTTATAAAAAAATACACGTTTTTATAAAATAAAATAATATTAAAGTGCTAAAATATGAAAAGAAAGTGTGGGGTTGCCATGGGCTCACCCCTATCCCCTATTGTTGCTAATCTTTTTATGGAGGATTTTGAATATAAGGCTCTGAACTCAGCCCGTCTCCTCCCCAAACTCTGGAAAAGGTATGTAGACGACACGAATGTCATCTGGCCTCATGGCCAAGAGGAGTTAGATCTCTTCTTTGATCATCTCAATAGTCAATCCTCGACTATTAAGTTCACTAAGGAACAAGAAGTCGATGGTTGCCTCCCTTTCCTTGATATTCTTATCTCTAAGAATGAGGATGGTTCCCTCTCCCACCGAGTGTTTCGCAAGAAAACTCATACGGAGCAGTACCTTCATGCTAGTTCCCATCATTTCCCGGCCCAGAAGTTGGGGGTTCTCAACACCCTTGCAACTCGTGCCTTAAGGATCTCTGACAAAAATAGCTTCGATGAGGAAAAATCACATCTCCTTAATGTCTTTGTCGAGAATAGTTATAGCAGACACTTAGGACATAAGGCTTTCCTCAAAGTAACTAAGAATTCGTCCTCCAGGAAGGAGCCTAAAGAGCGAATTCCTCGAGTCCATCTTTCGTATGTTTAGGGGACCACGGATAAGATTGCGAGAGTTCTTAAGAAGCATAATATCCCCGCAACGTTTAGACCTCTTAACACCATTCGTAAATCCCTAAGATCTGTAAAGGATCCCATCGACCCCAAAGACATGAAAGGGGTTTATATTATTTCTTGTTCTTGTGGAACCCCCTATATTGGTGAGACTGATCGCTCCATTAATCAAAGGATTAGTGAGCACACGGCTGACCTAAAGCATATGAGAACTAAATCTTCCGCGTTAGCAGAACATGTAGAGAAAACCAATCATCATATCTGCATCGAGGAGGCTAGTGTGATTGCTAGAGTGTCTCAATTCCATCACCGAAAATTTAGGGAAGCCCTTGAAATTGAAAAAAGGTCGATCAATCTGAATAGAGAGAATGGCTGGAAGATTAGTAGTTGTTGGATCCCAGCCCTCTCCTCCTAGTTGTCTGCGTTCTTTCTCTCCCTTATTTTTTGTTTTCTATTAAGTTTGTGTTTTCTATTTATTTATTAT